>CAMAOC010000320.1:7500-12500 GCA_945859555.1 Megachile ligniseca
AGGGGCAGAGACAGAGACAGAGACAGAGTCAGAGTCAGAGTCAGAATCAGAGTCAGAGTCAGAGTCAGAGTCAGAGGCTGAGGCACAGTCAGAGTCAGAGTCAGAGTCAGAGTCAGAGTCAGAGTCAGAGACAGAGTCAGAGTCAGAGTCAGAGTCAGAGTCAGAGTCAGAGTCAGAGTCAGAGTCAGAGTCAGAGTCAGAGTCAGAGTCACAGACAGAGACAGAGACAGAGACAGAGTCAGAGTCAGAGTCAGAGTCAGAGTCAGAGTCAGAGTCAGAGTCAGAGTCAGAGTCAGAGTCAGAGTCAGAGTCAGAGTCAGAGTCAGAGTCAGAGTCAGAGTCAGAGTCAGAGTCAGAGTCAGAGTCAGAGACAGAGACAGAGACAGAGACAGAGACAGAGACAGAGACAGAGACAGAGACAGAGACAGAGACAGAGACAGAGACAGAGACAGAGACAGAGACAGAGACAGAGACAGAGACAGAGACAGAGACAGAGGTAGAGACAGAGACAGAGACAGAGACAGAGACAGAGACAGAGACAGAGACAGAGACAGAGGAAGGGGCAGAGGAAGGGGCAGAGACGGAGACAGAGACAGAGTCAGAGTCAGAGTCAGAGTCAGAGTCAGAGACAGAGACAGAGACAGAGACAGAGACAGAGACAGAGACAGAGTCAGAGTCAGAGTCAGAGTCAGAGACAGAGATAGAGACAGAGAGAGAAACAGAGACAGAGACAGAGACAGAGGTAGAGACAGAGACAGAGACAGAGACAGAGACAGAGACAGAGACAGAGACAGAGACAGAGACAGAGACAGAGACAGAGACAGAGACAGAGGTAGAGACAGAGACAGAGACAGAGACAGAGACAGAGACAGAGACAGAGACAGAGGAAGGGGCAGAGGAAGGGGCAGAGACGGAGACAGAGACAGAGACAGAGTCAGAGTCAGAGACAGAGACAGAGAGAGAGACAGAGACAGAGTCAGAGTCAGAGTCAGAGACAGAGACAGAGACAGAGACAGAGTCAGAGTCAGAGTCAGAGACAGAGACAGAGACAGAGACAGAGACAGAGACAGAGTCAGAGTCAGAGTCAGAGACAGAGACAGAGACAGAGACAGAGACAGAGTCAGAGTCAGAGACAGAGACAGAAACAGAGACAGAGTCAGAGTCAGAGTCAGAGTCAGAGACAGAGACAGAGACAGAGACAGAGACAGAGACAGAGACAGAGGTAGAGACAGAGTCAGAGTCAGAGACAGAGACAGAGACAGAGACAGAGACAGAGACAGAGACAGAGACAGAGACAGAGACAGAGACAGAGACAGAGACAGAGACAGAGACAGAGACAGAGACAGAGACAGAGACAGAGGTAGAGACAGAGACAGAGACAGAGACAGAGACAGAGACAGAGACAGAGACAGAGACAGAGACAGAGACAGAGACAGAAACAGAGACAGAGACAGAGACAGAGTCAGAGTCAGAGTCAGAGTCAGAGTCAGAGTCAGAGTCAGAGTCAGAGTCAGAGTCAGAGTCAGAGTCAGAGTCAGAGACAGAGACAGAGACAGAGACAGAGACAGAGACAGAGACAGAGACAGAGGTAGAGACAGAGACAGAGACAGAGACAGAGACAGAGACAGAGACAGAGACAGAGGAAGGGGCAGAGGAAGGGGCAGAGACAGAGACAGAGACAGAGTCAGAGTCAGAGTCAGAATCAGAGTCAGAGTCAGAGTCAGAGTCAGAGGCTGAGGCACAGTCAGAGTCAGAGTCAGAGTCAGAGTCAGAGTCAGAGTCAGAGTCAGAGACAGAGTCAGAGTCAGAGTCAGAGTCAGAGTCAGAGTCAGAGTCAGAGTCAGAGTCAGAGTCAGAGTCAGAGTCAGAGTCACAGACAGAGACAGAGACAGAGACAGAGTCAGAGTCAGAGTCAGAGTCAGAGTCAGAGTCAGAGTCAGAGTCAGAGTCAGAGTCAGAGTCAGAGTCAGAGTCAGAGTCAGAGTCAGAGTCAGAGTCAGAGTCAGTGTCAGAGTCAGAGTCAGAGACAGAGACAGAGACAGAGACAGAGACAGAGACAGAGACAGAGACAGAGACAGAGACAGAGACAGAGACAGAGACAGAGACAGAGACAGAGACAGAGACAGAGACAGAGACAGAGACAGAGACAGAGACAGAGACAGAGACAGAGGTAGAGACAGAGACAGAGACAGAGACAGAGACAGAGACAGAGACAGAGACAGAGACAGAGGAAGGGGCAGAGGAAGGGGCAGAGACGGAGACAGAGACAGAGTCAGAGTCAGAGTCAGAGTCAGAGACAGAGACAGAGACAGAGACAGAGACAGAGACAGAGACAGAGTCAGAGTCAGAGTCAGAGTCAGAGACAGAGACAGAGATAGAGACAGAGAGAGAAACAGAGACAGAGACAGAGACAGAGGTAGAGACAGAGACAGAGACAGAGACAGAGACAGAGACAGAGACAGAGACAGAGACAGAGACAGAGACAGAGACAGAGACAGAGACAGAGGTAGAGACAGAGACAGAGACAGAGACAGAGACAGAGACAGAGACAGAGACAGAGGAAGGGGCAGAGGAAGGGGCAGAGACGGAGACAGAGACAGAGACAGAGTCAGAGTCAGAGACAGAGACAGAGAGAGAGACAGAGACAGAGTCAGAGTCAGAGTCAGAGACAGAGACAGAGACAGAGACAGAGTCAGAGTCAGAGTCAGAGACAGAGACAGAGACAGAGACAGAGACAGAGACAGAGACAGAGTCAGAGACAGAGACAGATGCAGATGCAGAGGCTGAGGCACAGTCAGAGTCAGAGTCAGAGTCAGAGTCAGAGTCAGAGTCAGAGTCAGAGTCAGAGTCAGAGTCAGAGTCAGAGACAGAGACAGAGACAGAGACAGAGACAGAGACAGAGACAGAGACAGAGACAGAGGTAGAGACAGAGACAGAGACAGAGACAGAGACAGAGACAGAGACAGAGACAGAGACAGAGACAGAGACAGAGACAGAGACAGAGACAGAGACAGAGACAGAGACAGAGACAGAGACAGAGACAGAGACAGAGACAGAGACAGAGACAGAGACAGAGACAGAGACAGAGACAGAGACAGAGACAGAGACAGAGACAGAGACAGAGACAGAGACAGAGACAGAGACAGAGACAGAGACAGAGACAGAGACAGAGACAGAGACAGAGTCAGAGTCAGAGTCAGAGTCAGAGACAGAGACAGAGACAGAGACAGAGACAGAGACAGAGACAGAGACAGAGACAGAGACAGAGACAGAGACAGAGACAGAGACAGAGGTAGAGACAGAGACAGAGACAGAGACAGAGACAGAGACAGAGACAGAAACAGAGACAGAGTCAGAGTCAGAGTCAGAGTCAGAGACAGAGACAGAGACAGAGACAGAGACAGAGACAGAGACAGAGGTAGAGACAGAGTCAGAGTCAGAGACAGAGACAGAGACAGAGACAGAGACAGAGACAGAGACAGAGACAGAGACAGAGACAGAGACAGAGACAGAGACAGAGACAGAGACAGAGACAGAGACAGAGACAGAGACAGAGGTAGAGACAGAGACAGAGACAGAGACAGAGACAGAGACAGAGACAGAGGAAGGGGCAGAGGAAGGGGCAGAGACGGAGACAGAGACAGAGTCAGAGTCAGAGTCAGAGTCAGAGTCAGAGACAGAGACAGAGACAGAGACAGAGACAGAGACAGAGACAGAGACAGAGTCAGAGTCAGAGTCAGAGTCAGAGACAGAGACAGAGACAGAGACAGAGACAGAGACAGAGACAGAGACAGAGACAGAGACAGAGACAGAGACAGAGACAGAGACAGAGACAGAGACAGAGACAGAGACAGAGACAGAGACAGAGACAGAGACAGAGACAGAGACAGAGACAGAGACAGAGACAGAGACAGAGACAGAGACAGAGACAGAGACAGAGACAGAGACAGAGACAGAGACAGAGACAGAAACAGAGACAGAGACAGAGACAGAGACAGAGACAGAGTCAGAGTCAGAGTCAGAGTCAGAGTCAGAGTCAGAGTCAGAGTCAGAGTCAGAGTCAGAGTCAGAGACAGAGACAGAGACAGAGACAGAGACAGAGACAGAGACAGAGACAGAGGTAGAGACAGAGACAGAGACAGAGACAGAGACAGAGACAGAGACAGAGACAGAGGAAGGGGCAGAGGAAGGGGCAGAGACAGAGACAGAGACAGAGTCAGAGTCAGAGTCAGAGTCAGAGTCAGAGTCAGAGGCTGAGGCACAGTCAGAGTCAGAGTCAGAGTCAGAGTCAGAGTCAGAGTCAGAGTCAGAGACAGAGTCAGAGTCAGAGTCAGAGTCAGAGTCAGAGTCAGAGTCAGAGTCAGAGTCAGAGTCAGAGTCAGAGTCAGAGTCAGAGTCAGAGTCACAGACAGAGACAGAGACAGAGACAGAGTCAGAGTCAGAGTCAGAGTCAGAGTCAGAGTCAGAGTCAGAGTCAGAGTCAGAGTCAGAGTCAGAGTCAGAGTCAGAGTCAGAGTCAGAGTCAGAGTCAGAGTCAGAGTCAGAGTCAGAGACAGAGACAGAGACAGAGACAGAGACAGAGACAGAGACAGAGACAGAGACAGAGACAGAGACAGAGACAGAGACAGAGACAGAGACAGAGACAGAGACAGAGACAGAGACAGAGACAGAGACAGAGACAGAGACAGAGGTAGAGACAGAGACAGAGACAGAGACAGAGACAGAGACAGAGACAGAGACAGAGACAGAGGAAGGGGCAGAGGAAGGGGCAGAGACGGAGACAGAGACAGAGTCAGAGTCAGAGTCAGAGTCAGAGTCAGAGACAGAGACAGAGACAGAGACAGAGACAGAGACAGAGACAGAGTCAGAGTCAGAGTCAGAGTCAGAGACAGAGACAGAGATAGAGACAGAGAGAGAAACAGAGACAGAGACAGAGACAGAGGTAGAGACAGAGACAGAGACAGAGACAGAGACAGAGACAGAGACAGAGACAGAGACAG
>CAMAOC010000320.1:17500-27500 GCA_945859555.1 Megachile ligniseca
AGAGACAGAGACAGAGTCAGAGTCAGAGTCAGAGTCAGAGACAGAGACAGAGATAGAGACAGAGAGAGAAACAGAGACAGAGACAGAGACAGAGACAGAGACAGAGACAGAGACAGAGACAGAGACAGAGACAGAGACAGAGACAGAGACAGAGTCAGAGTCAGAGTCAGAGACAGAGACAGAGATAGAGACAGAGAGAGAAACAGAGACAGAGACAGAGACAGAGACAGAGACAGAGACAGAGACAGAGACAGAGACAGAGACAGAGACAGAGACAGAGACAGAGACAGAGACAGAGACAGAGACAGAGACAGAGACAGAGACAGAGACAGAGACAGAGACAGAGACAGAGTCAGAGTCAGAGACAGAGACAGAAATAGAGACAGAGACAGAAACAGAGACAGAGACAGAGACAGAGACAGAGACAGAGACAGAGACAGAGACAGAGACAGAGACAGAGACAGAGACAGAGACAGAGTCAGAGTCAGAGTCAGAATCAGAGTCAGAGTCAGAGTCAGAGTCAGAGGCTGAGACTGAGACAGAGACAGAGACAGAGGAAGGGGCAGAGGAAGGGGCAGAGACGGAGACAGAGTCAGAGTCAGAGACAGAGACAGAGACAGAGACAGAGGAAGGGGCAGAGGAAGGGGCAGAGACGGAGACAGAGACAGAGACAGAGTCAGAGTCAGAGACAGAGACAGAGACAGAGACAGAGACAGAGACAGACACAGAGACAGAGACAGAGACAGAGACAGAGACAGAGACAGAGACAGAGACAGAGACAGAGACAGAGACAGAGACAGAGACAGAGACAGAGTCAGAGTCAGAGACAGAGACAGAAATAGAGACAGAGACAGAAACAGAGACAGAGACAGAGACAGAGACAGAGACAGAGGTAGAGTCAGAGTCAGTGTCAGAGTCAGAGTCAGAGACAGAGACAGAGACAGAGATAGAGGAAGGGGCAGAGGAAGGGGCAGAGACGGAGACAGAGACAGAGACAGAGTCAGAGTCAGAGACAGAGACAGAGAGAGAGACAGAGACAGAGTCAGAGTCAGAGTCAGAGACAGAGACAGAGACAGAGACAGAGTCAGAGTCAGAGACAGAGACAGAGACAGAGACAGAGACAGAGACAGAGACAGAGACAGAGACAGAGACAGAGACAGAGACAGAGACAGAGACAGAGACAGAGACAGAGACAGAGACAGAGACAGAGACAGAGACAGAGACAGAGACAGAGACAGAGACAGAGACAGAGACAGAGACAGAGACAGAGACAGAGACAGAGACAGAGACAGAGACAGAGACAGAGACAGAGTCAGAGTCAGAGTCAGAGTCAGAGACAGAGACAGAGACAGAGACAGAGACAGAGACAGAGACAGAGACAGAGACAGAGACAGAGACAGAGGTAGAGACAGAGACAGAGACAGAGACAGAGACAGAGACAGAGACAGAGACAGAGACAGAGACAGAGGAAGGGGCAGAGGAAGGGGCAGAGACGGAGACAGAGACAGAGTCAGAGTCAAAGTCAGAGTCAGAGTCAGAGACAGAGACAGAGACAGAGACAGAGACAGAGACAGAGACAGAGTCAGAGTCAGAGTCAGAGTCAGAGACAGAGACAGAGATAGAGACAGAGAGAGAAACAGAGACAGAGACAGAGACAGAGACAGAGACAGAGACAGAGACAGAGACAGAGACAGAGACAGAGACAGAGACAGAGACAGAGACAGAGACAGAGACAGAGACAGAGACAGAGACAGAGACAGAGACAGAGACAGAGACAGAGACAGAGACAGAGACAGAGACAGAGACAGAGACAGAGACAGAGACAGAGACAGAGACAGAGACAGAGACAGAGACAGAGACAGAGACAGAGACAGAGACAGAGACAGAGACAGAGACAGAGACAGAGACAGAGACAGAGACAGAGACAGAGACAGAGACAGAGACAGAGACAGAGACAGAGACAGAGACAGAGACAGAGACAGAGACAGAGTCAAAGTCAGAGTCAGAGTCAGAGACAGAGACAGAGACAGAGACAGAGACAGAGACAGAGACAGAGTCAGAGTCAGAGTCAGAGTCAGAGACAGAGACAGAGATAGAGACAGAGAGAGAAACAGAGACAGAGACAGAGACAGAGACAGAGACAGAGACAGAGACAGAGACAGAGACAGAGACAGAGACAGAGACAGAGACAGAGACAGAGACAGAGACAGAGACAGAGACAGAGACAGAGACAGAGACAGAGACAGAGACAGAGACAGAGACAGAGACAGAGACAGAGACAGAGACAGAGACAGAGACAGAGACAGAGACAGAGACAGAGACAGAGACAGAGACAGAGACAGAGACAGAGACAGAGACAGAGACAGAGACAGAGACAGAGACAGAGACAGAGACAGAGACAGAGACAGAGACAGAGACAGAGACAGAGACAGAGACAGAGACAGAGACAGAGACAGAGACAGAGACAGAGACAGAGACAGAGACAGAAACAGAGACAGAGACAGAGACAGAGACAGAGACAGAGTCAGAGTCAGAGTCAGAGTCAGAGTCAGAGTCAGAGTCAGAGTCAGAGTCAGAGTCAGAGTCAGAGTCAGAGTCAGAGTCAGAGTCAGAGACTGAGACAGAGACAGAGACAGAGGAAGGGGCAGAGGAAGGGGCAGAGACGGAGACAGAGTCAGAGTCAGAGACAGAGACAGAGACAGGGACAGAGGAAGGGGCAGAGGAAGGGGCAGAGACGGAGACAGAGACAGAGTCAGAGTCAGAGTCAGAGTCAGAGTCAGAGACAGAGACAGAGACAGAGACAGAGACAGAGACAGAGACAGAGTCAGAGTCAGAGTCAGAGTCAGAGACAGAGACAGAGATAGAGACAGAGAGAGAAACAGAGACAGAGACAGAGACAGAGACAGAGACAGAGACAGAGACAGAGACAGAGACAGAGACAGAGACAGAGACAGAGACAGAGACAGAGACAGAGACAGAGACAGAGACAGAGACAGAGACAGAGACAGAGACAGAGACAGAGACAGAGACAGAGACAGAGACAGAGACAGAGACAGAGACAGAGACAGAGACAGAGACAGAGACAGAAACAGAGACAGAGACAGAGACAGAGACAGAGACAGAGTCAGAGTCAGAGACAGAGTCAGAGTCAGAGTCAGAGTCAGAGTCAGAGTCAGAGTCAGAGTCAGAGTCAGAGTCAGAGTCAGAGTCAGAGTCAGAGTCAGAGTCAGAGTCAGAGTCAGAGTCAGAGTCAGAGTCAGAGTCAGAGACAGAGACAGAGACAGAGGAAGGGGCAGAGGAAGGGGCAGAGACGGAGACAGAGACAGAGACAGAGTCAGAGTCAGAGTCAGAGTCAGAGACAGAGACAGAGACAGAGACAGAGACAGAGACAGAGACAGAGACAGAGACAGAGACAGAGACAGAGACAGAGTCAGAGTCAGAGTCAGAATCAGAGTCAGAGTCAGAGTCAGAGTCAGAGTCAGAGTCAGAGTCAGAGTCAGAGACAGAGACAGAGACAGAGACAGAGGAAGGGGCAGAGGAAGGGGCAGAGACGGAGACAGAGACAGAGACAGAGTCAGAGTCAGAGACAGAGACAGAGAGAGAGACAGAGACAGAGTCAGAGTCAGAGTCAGAGACAGAGACAGAGACAGAGACAGAGTCAGAGTCAGAGACAGAGACAGAGACAGAGACAGAGTCAGAGACAGAGACAGATGCAGATGCAGATGCAGAGGCTGAGGCACCGTCAGAGTCAGAGTCAGAGTCAGAGTCAGAGTCAGAGTCAGAGTCAGAGTCAGAGTCAGAGTCAGAGTCAGAGACAGAGACAGAGACAGAGACAGAGACAGAGACAGAGACAGAGACAGAGACAGAGGTAGAGACAGAGACAGAGACAGAGACAGAGACAGAGACAGAGACAGAGACAGAGACAGAGACAGAGACAGAGACAGAGACAGAGACAGAGACAGAGACAGAGACAGAGACAGAGACAGAGACAGAGACAGAGACAGAGACAGAGACAGAGACAGAGACAGAGACAGAGACAGAGACAGAGACAGAGACAGAGACAGAGACAGAGACAGAGACAGAGACAGAGACAGAGACAGAGACAGAGACAGAGACAGAGACAGAGACAGAGACAGAGACAGAGACAGAGACAGAGACAGAGACAGAGACAGAGACAGAGACAGAGACAGAGACAGAGACAGAGACAGAGACAGAAACAGAGACAGAGACAGAGACAGAGACAGAGACAGAGTCAGAGTCAGAGTCAGAGTCAGAGTCAGAGTCAGAGTCAGAGTCAGAGTCAGAGTCAGAGTCAGAGTCAGAGTCAGAGTCAGAGTCAGAGACTGAGACAGAGACAGAGACAGAGGAAGGGGCAGAGGAAGGGGCAGAGACGGAGACAGAGTCAGAGTCAGAGACAGAGACAGAGACAGGGACAGAGGAAGGGGCAGAGGAAGGGGCAGAGACGGAGACAGAGACAGAGTCAGAGTCAGAGTCAGAGTCAGAGTCAGAGACAGAGACAGAGACAGAGACAGAGACAGAGACAGAGACAGAGTCAGAGTCAGAGTCAGAGTCAGAGACAGAGACAGAGATAGAGACAGAGAGAGAAACAGAGACAGAGACAGAGACAGAGACAGAGACAGAGACAGAGACAGAGACAGAGACAGAGACAGAGACAGAGACAGAGACAGAGACAGAGACAGAGACAGAGACAGAGACAGAGACAGAGACAGAGACAGAGACAGAGACAGAGACAGAGACAGAGACAGAGACAGAGACAGAGACAGAGACAGAGACAGAGACAGAGACAGAGACAGAAACAGAGACAGAGACAGAGACAGAGACAGAGACAGAGTCAGAGTCAGAGACAGAGTCAGAGTCAGAGTCAGAGTCAGAGTCAGAGTCAGAGTCAGAGTCAGAGTCAGAGTCAGAGTCAGAGTCAGAGTCAGAGTCAGAGTCAGAGTCAGAGTCAGAGTCAGAGTCAGAGTCAGAGACAGAGACAGAGACAGAGGAAGGGGCAGAGGAAGGGGCAGAGACGGAGACAGAGACAGAGACAGAGTCAGAGTCAGAGTCAGAGTCAGAGACAGAGACAGAGACAGAGACAGAGACAGAGACAGAGACAGAGACAGAGACAGAGACAGAGACAGAGACAGAGTCAGAGTCAGAGTCAGAATCAGAGTCAGAGTCAGAGTCAGAGTCAGAGTCAGAGTCAGAGTCAGAGTCAGAGACAGAGACAGAGACAGAGACAGAGGAAGGGGCAGAGGAAGGGGCAGAGACGGAGACAGAGACAGAGACAGAGTCAGAGTCAGAGACAGAGACAGAGAGAGAGACAGAGACAGAGTCAGAGTCAGAGTCAGAGACAGAGACAGAGACAGAGACAGAGTCAGAGTCAGAGACAGAGACAGAGACAGAGACAGAGTCAGAGACAGAGACAGATGCAGATGCAGAGGCTGAGGCACCGTCAGAGTCAGAGTCAGAGTCAGAGTCAGAGTCAGAGTCAGAGTCAGAGTCAGAGTCAGAGTCAGAGTCAGAGACAGAGACAGAGACAGAGACAGAGACAGAGACAGAGACAGAGACAGAGACAGAGGTAGAGACAGAGACAGAGACAGAGACAGAGACAGAGACAGAGACAGAGACAGAGACAGAGACAGAGACAGAGACAGAGACAGAGACAGAGACAGAGACAGAGACAGAGACAGAGACAGAGACAGAGACAGAGACAGAGACAGAGACAGAGACAGAGACAGAGACAGAGACAGAGACAGAGACAGAGACAGAGACAGAGACAGAGACAGAGACAGAGACAGAGACAGAGACAGAGACAGAGACAGAGACAGAGACAGAGACAGAGACAGAGACAGAGTCAGAGTCAGAGTCAGAGTCAGAGACAGAGACAGAGACAGAGACAGAGACAGAGACAGAGACAGAGACAGAGACAGAGACAGAGACAGAGACAGAGACAGAGACAGAGGTAGAGACAGAGACAGAGACAGAGACAGGGACAGAGACAGAGACAGAGACAGAGACAGAGGAAGGGGCAGAGGAAGGGGCAGAGACGGAGACAGAGACAGAGTCAGAGTCAGAGTCAGAGTCAGAGTCAGAGTCAGAGACAGAGACAGAGACAGAGACAGAGACAGAGACAGAGACAGAGTCAGAGTCAGAGTCAGAGTCAGAGACAGAGACAGAGATAGAGACAGAGACAGAGACAGAGACAGAGACAGAGACAGAGACAGAGACAGAGACAGAGACAGAGACAGAGACAGAGACAGAGACAGAGACAGAGACAGAGACAGAGACAGAGACAGAGACAGAGACAGAGACAGAGACAGAGACAGAGACAGAGACAGAGACAGAGACAGAGACAGAGACAGAGACAGAGACAGAGACAGAGACAGAGACAGAGACAGAGACAGAGACAGAGACAGAGACAGAGACAGAGACAGAGACAGAAACAGAGACAGAGACAGAGACAGAGACAGAGACAGAGTCAGAGTCAGAGTCAGAGTCAGAGTCAGAGTCAGAGTCAGAGTCAGAGTCAGAGTCAGAGTCAGAGTCAGAGTCAGAGTCAGAGTCAGAGTCAGAGTCAGAGTCAGAGTCAGAGTCAGAGACAGAGACAGAGACAGAGGAAGGGGCAGAGGAAGGGGCAGAGACGGAGACAGAGACAGAGACAGAGTCAGAGTCAGAGTCAGAGTCAGAGACAGAGACAGAGACAGAGACAGAGACAGAGACAGAGACAGAGACAGAGACAGAGACAGAGACAGAGTCAGAGTCAGAGTCAGAATCAGAGTCAGAGTCAGAGTCAGAGTCAGAGTCAGAGTCAGAGTCAGAGTCAGAGACAGAGACAGAGACAGAGACAGAGGAAGGGGCAGAGGAAGGGGCAGAGACGGAGACAGAGACAGAGACAGAGTCAGAGTCAGAGACAGAGACAGAGAGAGAGACAGAGACAGAGTCAGAGTCAGAGTCAGAGACAGAGACAGAGACAGAGACAGAGTCAGAGTCAGAGACAGAGACAGAGACAGAGACAGAGTCAGAGACAGAGACAGATGCAGATGCAGAGGCTGAGGCACAGTCAGAGTCAGAGTCAGAGTCAGAGTCAGAGTCAGAGTCAGAGTCAGAGTCAGAGTCAGAGTCAGAGTCAGAGACAGAGACAGAGACAGAGACAGAGACAGAGACAGAGACAGAGACAGAGACAGAGGTAGAGACAGAGACAGAGACAGAGACAGAGACAGAGACAGAGACAGAGACAGAGACAGAGACAGAGACAGAGACAGAGACAGAGACAGAGACAGAGACAGAGACAGAGACAGAGACAGAGACAGAGACAGAGACAGAGACAGAGACAGAGACAGAGACAGAGACAGAGACAGAGACAGAGACAGAGACAGAGACAGAGACAGAGACAGAGACAGAGACAGAGACAGAGACAGAGACAGAGACAGAGACAGAGACAGAGACAGAGACAGAGACAGAGACAGAGTCAGAGTCAGAGTCAGAGTCAGAGACAGAGACAGAGACAGAGACAGAGACAGAGACAGAGACAGAGACAGAGACAGAGACAGAGACAGAGACAGAGACAGAGGTAGAGACAGAGACAGAGACAGAGACAGGGACAGAGACAGAGACAGAGACAGAGACAGAGGAAGGGGCAGAGGAAGGGGCAGAGACGGAGACAGAGACAGAGTCAGAGTCAGAGTCAGAGTCAGAGTCAGAGACAGAGACAGAGACAGAGACAGAGACAGAGACAGAGACAGAGTCAGAGTCAGAGTCAGAGTCAGAGACAGAGACAGAGATAGAGACAGAGACAGAGACAGAGACAGAGACAGAGACAGAGACAGAGACAGAGACAGAGACAGAGACAGAGACAGAGACAGAGACAGAGACAGAGACAGAGACAGAGACAGAGACAGAGACAGAGACAGAGACAGAGACAGAGACAGAGACAGAGACAGAGACAGAGACAGAGACAGAAACAGAGACAGAGACAGAGACAGAGACAGAGACAGAGTCAGAGTCAGAGTCAGAGTCAGAGTCAGAGTCAGAGTCAGAGTCAGAGTCAGAGTCAGAGTCAGAGTCAGAGACTGAGACAGAGACAGAGACAGAGGAAGGGGCAGAGGAAGGGGCAGAGACGGAGACAGAGTCAGAGTCAGAGACAGAGACAGAGACAGAGACAGAGGAAGGGGCAGAGGAAGGGGCAGAGACGGAGACAGAGACAGAGACAGAGTCAGAGTCAGAGTCAGAGTCAGAGACAGAGACAGAGACAGAGACAGAGACAGAGACAGAGACAGAGACAGAGACAGAGACAGAGACAGAGACAGAGACAGAGACAGAGTCAGAGTCAGAGACAGAGACAGAAATAGAGACAGAGACAGAAACAGAGACAGAGACAGAGACAGAGACAGAGACAGAGACAGAGACAGAGACAGAGACAGAGACAGAGACAGAGACAGAGACAGAGACAGAGTCAGAGTCAGAGTCAGAATCAGAGTCAGAGTCAGAGTCAGAGTCAGAGTCAGAGACAGAGACAGAGACAGAGTCAGAGTCAGAGTCAGAGTCAGAGTCAGAGTCAGAGTCAGAGACAGAGACAGAGACAGATACAGAGGAAGGGGCAGCGGAAGGGGCAGAGACGGAGACAGAGACAGAGACAGAGTCAGAGTCAGAGACAGAGACAGAGACATAGTCAGAGTCAGAGTCAGAGACAGAGACAGAGACAGAGACAGAGACAGAGACAGAGACAGAGACAGAGACAGAGACAGAGACAGAGACAGAGACAGAGACAGAGACAGAGACAGAGACAGAGACAGAGACAGAGACAGAGACAGAGACAGAGACAGAGACAGAGACAGAGACAGAGACAGAGACAGAGACAGAGACAGAGACAGAGACAGAGACAGAGACAGAGTCAGAGTCAGAGTCAGAATCAGAGTCAGAGTCAGAGTCAGAGTCAGAGTCAGAGACAGAGACAGAGACAGAGTCAGAGTCAGAGTCAGAGTCAGAGTCAGAGTCAGAGTCAGAGACAGAGACAGAGACAGATACAGAGGAAGGGGCAGCGGAAGGGGCAGAGACGGAGACAGAGACAGAGACAGAGTCAGAGTCAGAGACAGAGACAGAGACATAGTCAGAGTCAGAGTCAGAGACAGAGACAGAGACAGAGACAGAGACAGAGACAGAGACAGAGACAGAGACAGAGACAGAGACAGAGACAGAGACAGAGACAGAGACAGAGACAGAGACAGAGACAGAGACAGAGACAGAGACAGAGACAGAGACAGAGACAGAGACAGAGACAGAGACAGAGACAGAGACAGAGACAGAGACAGAGTCAGAGTCAGAGACAGAGACAGAAATAGAGACAGAGACAGAAACAGAGACAGAGACAGAGACAGAGACAGAGACAGAGACAGAGACAGAGACAGAGACAGAGACAGAGACAGAGACAGAGACAGAGACAGAGACAGAGACAGAGTCAGAGTCAGAGTCAGAATCAGAGTCAGAGTCAGAGTCAGAGTCAGAGTCAGAGACAGAGACAGAGACAGAGTCAGAGTCAGAGTCAGAGTCAGAGTCAGAGTCAGAGTCAGAGACAGAGACAGAGACAGATACAGAGGAAGGGGCAGCGGAAGGGGCAGAGACGGAGACAGAGACAGAGACAGAGTCAGAGTCAGAGACAGAGACAGAGACATAGTCAGAGTCAGAGTCAGAGACAGAGACAGAGACAGAGACAGAGACAGAGACAGAGACAGAGACAGAGACAGAGACAGAGACAGAGACAGAGACAGAGACAGAGACAGAGACAGAGACAGAGACAGAGACAGAGACAGAGACAGAGACAGAGACAGAGACAGAGACAGAGACAGAGACAGAGACAGAGACAGAGACAGAGACAGAGACAGAGACAGAGACAGAGACAGAGACAGAGGCAGAGACAGAGACAGAGTCAGAGTCAGAGTCAGAATCAGAGTCAGAGTCAGAGTCAGAGTCAGAGTCAGAGACAGAGACAGAGACAGAG
>CAMAOC010000320.1:32500-60000 GCA_945859555.1 Megachile ligniseca
AGAGTCAGAGTCAGAGTCAGAGACAGAGACAGAGATAGAGACAGAGAGAGAAACAGAGACAGAGACAGAGACAGAGACAGAGACAGAGACAGAGACAGAGACAGAGACAGAGACAGAGACAGAGACAGAGACAGAGACAGAGACAGAGACAGAGACAGAGACAGAGACAGAGACAGAGACAGAGACAGAGACAGAGACAGAGACAGAGACAGAGACAGAGACAGAGACAGAGACAGAGACAGAGACAGAGACAGAGACAGAGACAGAGACAGAGACAGAGACAGAGACAGAGACAGAGACAGAGACAGAGACAGAAACAGAGACAGAGACAGAGACAGAGACAGAGACAGAGTCAGAGTCAGAGTCAGAGTCAGAGTCAGAGTCAGAGTCAGAGTCAGAGTCAGAGTCAGAGTCAGAGTCAGAGACTGAGACAGAGACAGAGACAGAGGAAGGGGCAGAGGAAGGGGCAGAGACGGAGACAGAGTCAGAGTCAGAGACAGAGACAGAGACAGAGACAGAGACAGAGGAAGGGGCAGAGGAAGGGGCAGAGACGGAGACAGAGACAGAGACAGAGTCAGAGTCAGAGTCAGAGTCAGAGTCAGAGTCAGAGTCAGAGTCAGAGACAGAGTCAGAGTCAGAGTCAGAGTCAGAGTCAGAGTCAGAGTCAGAGTCAGAGTCAGAGTCAGAGTCAGAGTCAGAGTCAGAGTCAGAGTCACAGACAGAGACAGAGACAGAGACAGAGGAAGGGGCAGAGGAAGGGGCAGAGACGGAGACAGAGACAGAGACAGAGTCAGAGTCAGAGTCAGAGTCAGAGACAGAGACAGAGACAGAGACAGAGACAGAGACAGAGACAGAGACAGAGACAGAGACAGAGACAGAGACAGAGACAGAGACAGAGACAGAGACAGAGACAGAGACAGAGACAGAGTCAGAGTCAGAGACAGAGACAGAAATAGAGACAGAGACAGAGACAGAGACAGAGACAGAGACAGAGACAGAGACAGAGACAGAGACAGAGACAGAGACAGAGACAGAGACAGAGACAGAGACAGAGACAGAGACAGAGACAGAGACAGAGACAGAGACAGAGACAGAGACAGAGACAGAGACAGAGACAGAGACAGAGACAGAGTCAGAGTCAGAGTCAGAATCAGAGTCAGAGTCAGAGTCAGAGTCAGAGTCAGAGACAGAGACAGAGACAGAGACAGAGGAAGGGGCAGAGGAAGGGGCAGAGACGGAGACAGAGACAGAGACAGAGTCAGAGTCAGAGACAGAGACAGAGAGAGAGACAGAGACAGAGTCAGAGTCAGAGTCAGAGACAGAGACAGAGACAGAGACAGAGACAGAGACAGAGTCAGAGTCAGAGACAGAGACAGAGACAGAGACAGAGTCAGAGACAGAGACAGATGCAGATGCAGAGGCTGAGGCACAGTCAGAGTCAGAGTCAGAGTCAGAGTCAGAGTCAGAGTCAGAGTCAGAGTCAGAGTCAGAGTCAGAGACAGAGACTGAGACAGAGACAGAGACAGAGACAGAGGTAGAGACAGAGACAGAGACAGAGACAGAGACAGAGACAGAGACAGAGACAGAGACAGAGACAGAGACAGAGACAGAGACAGAGACAGAGACAGAGACAGAGACAGAGACAGAGACAGAGACAGAGACAGAGACAGAGACAGAGACAGAGACAGAGACAGAGACAGAGACAGAGACAGAGACAGAGACAGAGACAGAGTCAGAGTCAGAGTCAGAGTCAGAGACAGAGACAGAGACAGAGACAGAGACAGAGACAGAGACAGAGGTAGAGACAGAGACAGAGACAGAGGCAGGGACAGAGACAGAGACAGAGACAGAGACAGAGGAAGGGGCAGAGGAAGGGGCAGAGACGGAGACAGAGACAGAGTCAGAGTCAGAGTCAGAGACAGAGACAGAGACAGAGACAGAGACAGAGACAGAGACAGAGACAGAGACAGAGTCAGAGTCAGAGTCAGAGTCAGAGTCAGAGTCAGAGTCAGAGTCAGAGTCAGAGTCAGAGTCAGAGTCAGAGTCAGAGACAGAGTCAGAGTCAGAGTCAGAGTCAGAGTCAGAGTCAGAGTCAGAGTCAGAGTCAGAGTCAGAGTCAGAGACTGAGACAGAGACAGAGACAGAGACAGAGGAAGGGGCAGAGGAAGGGGCAGAGACGGAGACAGAGTCAGAGTCAGAGACAGAGACAGAGACAGAGACAGAGACAGAGGAAGGGGCAGAGGAAGGGGCAGAGACGGAGACAGAGACAGAGACAGAGTCAGAGTCAGAGTCAGAGTCAGAGACAGAGACAGAGACAGAGACAGAGACAGAGACAGAGACAGAGACAGAGACAGAGACAGAGACAGAGACAGAGACAGAGACAGAGACAGAGACAGAGACAGAGACAGAGTCAGAGTCACAGACAGAGACAGAAATAGAGACAGAGACAGAAACAGAGACAGAGACAGAGACAGAGACAGAGACAGAGACAGAGACAGAGACAGAGACAGAGACAGAGACAGAGACAGAGACAGAGACAGAGACAGAGACAGAGTCAGAGTCAGAGTCAGAATCAGAGTCAGAGTCAGAGTCAGAGTCAGAGTCAGAGACAGAGTCAGAGTCAGAGTCAGAGTCAGAGTCAGAGTCAGAGTCAGAGACAGAGACAGAGACAGAGACAGAGACAGAGACAGAGTCAGAGTCAGAGACAGAGACAGAAATAGAGACAGAGACAGAAACAGAGACAGAGACAGAGACAGAGACAGAGACAGAGACAGAGACAGAGACAGAGACAGAGTCAGAGTCAGAGTCAGAATCAGAGTCAGAGTCAGAGTCAGAGTCAGAGTCAGAGTCAGAGTCAGAGTCAGAGTCAGAGACAGAGACAGAGACAGAGACAGAGGAAGGGGCAGAGGAAGGGGCAGAGACGGAGACAGAGACAGAGACAGAGTCAGAGTCAGAGACAGAGACAGAGAGAGAGACAGAGACAGAGTCAGAGTCAGAGTCAGAGACAGAGACAGAGACAGAGACAGAGTCAGAGTCAGAGACAGAGACAGAGACAGAGACAGAGTCAGAGACAGAGACAGATGCAGATGCAGAGGCTGAGGCACAGTCAGAGTCAGAGTCAGAGTCAGAGTCAGAGTCAGAGTCAGAGTCAGAGTCAGAGTCAGAGTCAGAGACAGAGACAGAGACAGAGACAGAGACAGAGACAGAGACAGAGACAGAGGTAGAGACAGAGACAGAGACAGAGACAGAGACAGAGACAGAGACAGAGACAGAGACAGAGACAGAGACAGAGACAGAGACAGAGACAGAGACAGAGACAGAGACAGAGACAGAGACAGAGACCGAGACAGAGACAGAGACAGAGACAGAGACAGAGACAGAGACAGAGTCAGAGTCAGAGTCAGAGTCAGAGGTAGAGACAGAGACAGAGACAGAGACAGGGACAGAGACAGAGACAGAGACAGAGACAGAGGAAGGGGCAGAGGAAGGGGCAGAGACGGAGACAGAGACAGAGTCAGAGTCAGAGTCAGAGTCAGAGTCAGAGACAGAGACAGAGACAGAGACAGAGACAGAGACAGAGACAGAGACAGAGACAGAGACAGAGACAGAGTCAGAGTCAGAGTCAGAGTCAGAGACAGAGACAGAGATAGAGACAGAGAGAGAAACAGAGACAGAGACAGAGACAGAGACAGAGACAGAGACAGAGACAGAGACAGAGACAGAGACAGAGACAGAGACAGAGACAGAGACAGAGACAGAGACAGAGACAGAGACAGAGACAGAGACAGAGACAGAGACAGAGACAGAGACAGAGACAGAGACAGAGACAGAGACAGAGACAGAGACAGAGACAGAGACAGAGACAGAGACAGAGACAGAGACAGAGACAGAGACAGAGACAGAGACAGAGACAGAGACAGAGACAGAGACAGAGACAGAGACAGAGACAGAGACAGAGACAGAGACAGAGACAGAGACAGAGACAGAGACAGAGACAGAGACAGAGACAGAGACAGAGACAGAGACAGAGACAGAGACAGAGACAGAAACAGAGACAGAGACAGAGACAGAGACAGAGACAGAGTCAGAGTCAGAGTCAGAGTCAGAGTCAGAGTCAGAGTCAGAGTCAGAGTCAGAGTCAGAGTCAGAGTCAGAGTCAGAGACTGAGACAGAGACAGAGACAGAGGAAGGGGCAGAGGAAGGGGCAGAGACAGAAATAGAGACAGAGACAGAGACAGAGACAGAGACAGAGACAGAGACAGAGACAGAGACAGAGACAGAGACAGAGACAGAGACAGAGACAGAGACAGAGACAGAGACAGAGACAGAGACAGAGACAGAGACAGAGACAGAGACAGAGACAGAGACAGAGTCAGAGTCAGAGTCAGAATCAGAGTCAGAGTCAGAGTCAGAGTCAGAGTCAGAGACAGAGACAGAGACAGAGACAGAGGAAGGGGCAGAGGAAGGGGCAGAGACGGAGACAGAGACAGAGACAGAGACAGAGTCAGAGTCAGAGACAGAGACAGAGAGAGAGACAGAGACAGAGTCAGAGTCAGAGTCAGAGACAGAGACAGAGACAGAGACAGAGACAGAGTCAGAGTCAGAGACAGAGACAGAGACAGAGTCAGAGTCAGAGTCAGAGTCAGAGTCAGAGTCAGAGTCAGAGTCAGAGTCAGAGTCAGAGTCAGAGTCAGAGACAGAGTCAGAGTCAGAGTCAGAGTCAGAGTCAGAGTCAGAGTCAGAGTCAGAGTCAGAGTCAGAGTCAGAGACTGAGACAGAGACAGAGACAGAGACAGAGGAAGGGGCAGAGGAAGGGGCAGAGACGGAGACAGAGTCAGAGTCAGAGACAGAGACAGAGACAGAGACAGAGACAGAGGAAGGGGCAGAGGAAGGGGCAGAGACGGAGACAGAGACAGAGACAGAGTCAGAGTCAGAGTCAGAGTCAGAGACAGAGACAGAGACAGAGACAGAGACAGAGACAGAGACAGAGACAGAGACAGAGACAGAGACAGAGACAGAGACAGAGACAGAGACAGAGACAGAGACAGAGACAGAGACAGAGTCAGAGTCACAGACAGAGACAGAAATAGAGACAGAGACAGAAACAGAGACAGAGACAGAGACAGAGACAGAGACAGAGACAGAGACAGAGACAGAGACAGAGACAGAGACAGAGACAGAGACAGAGACAGAGTCAGAGTCAGAGTCAGAATCAGAGTCAGAGTCAGAGTCAGAGTCAGAGTCAGAGACAGAGTCAGAGTCAGAGTCAGAGTCAGAGTCAGAGTCAGAGTCAGAGACAGAGACAGAGACAGAGACAGAGACAGAGACAGAGTCAGAGTCAGAGACAGAGACAGAAATAGAGACAGAGACAGAAACAGAGACAGAGACAGAGATAGAGACAGAGACAGAGACAGAGACAGAGACAGAGACAGAGTCAGAGTCAGAGTCAGAATCAGAGTCAGAGTCAGAGTCAGAGTCAGAGTCAGAGTCAGAGTCAGAGTCAGAGTCAGAGACAGAGACAGAGACAGAGACAGAGGAAGGGGCAGAGGAAGGGGCAGAGACGGAGACAGAGACAGAGACAGAGTCAGAGTCAGAGACAGAGACAGAGAGAGAGACAGAGACAGAGTCAGAGTCAGAGTCAGAGACAGAGACAGAGACAGAGACAGAGTCAGAGTCAGAGACAGAGACAGAGACAGAGACAGAGTCAGAGACAGAGACAGATGCAGATGCAGAGGCTGAGGCACAGTCAGAGTCAGAGTCAGAGTCAGAGTCAGAGTCAGAGTCAGAGTCAGAGTCAGAGTCAGAGTCAGAGACAGAGACAGAGACAGAGACAGAGACAGAGACAGAGACAGAGACAGAGGTAGAGACAGAGACAGAGACAGAGACAGAGACAGAGACAGAGACAGAGACAGAGACAGAGACAGAGACAGAGACAGAGACAGAGACAGAGACAGAGACAGAGACAGAGACAGAGACAGAGACAGAGACAGAGACAGAGACAGAGACCGAGACAGAGACAGAGACAGAGACAGAGACAGAGACAGAGACAGAGTCAGAGTCAGAGTCAGAGTCAGAGACAGAGACAGAGACAGAGACAGAGACAGAGACAGAGACAGAGACAGAGACAGAGACAGAGACAGAGACAGAGACAGAGACAGAGGTAGAGACAGAGACAGAGACAGAGACAGGGACAGAGACAGAGACAGAGACAGAGACAGAGGAAGGGGCAGAGGAAGGGGCAGAGACGGAGACAGAGACAGAGTCAGAGTCAGAGTCAGAGTCAGAGTCAGAGACAGAGACAGAGACAGAGACAGAGACAGAGACAGAGACAGAGACAGAGACAGAGTCAGAGTCAGAGTCAGAGTCAGAGACAGAGACAGAGATAGAGACAGAGAGAGAAACAGAGACAGAGACAGAGACAGAGACAGAGACAGAGACAGAGACAGAGACAGAGACAGAGACAGAGACAGAGACAGAGACAGAGACAGAGACAGAGACAGAGACAGAGACAGAGACAGAGACAGAGACAGAGACAGAGACAGAGACAGAGACAGAGACAGAGACAGAGACAGAGACAGAGACAGAGACAGAGACAGAGACAGAGACAGAGACAGAGACAGAGACAGAGACAGAGACAGAGACAGAGACAGAGACAGAGACAGAGACAGAGACAGAAACAGAGACAGAGACAGAGACAGAGACAGAGACAGAGACAGAGACAGAGACAGAGACAGAGACAGAGACAGAGACAGAGACAGAAACAGAGACAGAGACAGAGACAGAGACAGAGACAGAGTCAGAGTCAGAGTCAGAGTCAGAGTCAGAGTCAGAGTCAGAGTCAGAGTCAGAGTCAGAGTCAGAGTCAGAGTCAGAGACTGAGACAGAGACAGAGACAGAGGAAGGGGCAGAGGAAGGGGCAGAGACGGAGTCAGAGTCAGAGTCAGAGTCAGAGTCAGAGTCAGAGACAGAGTCAGAGTCAGAGTCAGAGTCAGAGTCAGAGTCAGAGTCAGAGTCAGAGTCAGAGACAGAGAGAGAGACAGAGACAGAGTCAGAGTCAGAGTCAGAGACAGAGACAGAGACAGAGACAGAGACAGAGACAGAGACAGAGACAGAGACAGAGACAGAGACAGAGACAGAGACAGAGACAGAGACAGAGACAGAGACAGAGTCAGAGTCAGAGTCAGAATCAGAGTCAGAGTCAGAGTCAGAGTCAGAGTCAGAGTCAGAGTCAGAGTCAGAGTCAGAGACAGAGACAGAGACAGAGTCAGAGTCAGAGTCACAGACAGAGACAGAGACAGAGACAGAGGAAGGGGCAGAGGAAGGGGCAGAGACGGAGACAGAGACAGAGACAGAGTCAGAGTCAGAGTCAGAGTCAGAGACAGAGACAGAGACAGAGACAGAGACAGAGACAGAGACAGAGACAGAGACAGAGACAGAGACAGAGACAGAGTCAGAGTCAGAGACAGAGACAGAAATAGAGACAGAGACAGAAACAGAGACAGAGACAGAGACAGAGACAGAGACAGAGACAGAGACAGAGACAGAGACAGAGACAGAGACAGAGACAGAGACAGAGACAGAGACAGAGACAGAGACAGAGACAGAGTCAGAGTCAGAGTCAGAATCAGAGTCAGAGTCAGAGTCAGAGTCAGAGTCAGAGTCAGAGTCAGAGTCAGAGTCAGAGACAGAGACAGAGACAGAGACAGAGGAAGGGGCAGAGGAAGGGGCAGAGACGGAGACAGAGACAGAGACAGAGTCAGAGTCAGAGACAGAGACAGAGACAGAGACAGAGAGAGAGACAGAGACAGAGTCAGAGTCAGAGACAGAGACAGAAATAGAGACAGAGACAGAGACAGAGACAGAGACAGAGACAGAGACAGAGACAGAGACAGAGACAGAGACAGAGACAGAGACAGAGACAGAGACAGAGATAGAGACAGAGACAGAAACAGAGACAGAGACAGAGACAGAGACAGAGACAGAGACAGAGACAGAGACAGAGACAGAGACAGAGACAGAGACAGAGACAGAGACAGAGACAGAGACAGAGTCAGAGTCAGAGTCAGAGACAGAGACAGATGCAGATGCAGAGGCTGAGGCACAGTCAGAGTCAGAGTCAGAGTCAGAGTCAGAGTCAGAGTCAGAGTCAGAGTCAGAGTCAGAGTCAGAGTCAGAGTCAGAGTCAGAGTCAGAGTCAGAGTCAGAGTCAGAGACAGAGTCAGAGTCAGAGTCAGAGTCAGAGTCAGAGTCAGAGTCAGAGTCAGAGTCAGAGTCAGAGTCAGAGTCAGAGTCAGAGTCAGAGTCAGAGTCACAGACAGAGACAGAGACAGAGACAGAGGAAGGGGCAGAGGAAGGGGCAGAGACGGAGACAGAGACAGAGACAGAGTCAGAGTCAGAGTCAGAGTCAGAGACAGAGACAGAGACAGAGACAGAGACAGAGACAGAGACAGAGGCAGAGACTGAGACAGAGACAGAGACAGAGACAGAGACAGAGACAGAGTCAGAGTCAGAGACAGAGACAGAAATAGAGACAGAGACAGAAACAGAGACAGAGACAGAGACAGAGACAGAGACAGAGACAGAGACAGAGACAGAGACAGAGACAGAGACAGAGACAGAGACAGAGACAGAGACAGAGACAGAGACAGAGACAGAGACAGAGACAGAGACAGAGACAGAGACAGAGACAGAGACAGAGACAGAGACAGAGACAGAGTCAGAGTCAGAGTCAGAGTCAGAGACAGAGACAGAGACAGAGACAGAGACAGAGACAGAGACAGAGGTAGAGACAGAGACAGAGACAGAGACAGGGACAGAGACAGAGACAGAGACAGAGACAGAGGAAGGGGCAGAGGAAGGGGCAGAGACGGAGACAGAGACAGAGTCAGAGTCAGAGTCAGAGTCAGAGTCAGAGACAGAGACAGAGACAGAGACAGAGACAGAGACAGAGACAGAGACAGAGACAGAGTCAGAGTCAGAGTCAGAGTCAGAGTCAGAGTCAGAGTCAGAGTCAGAGTCAGAGTCAGAGTCAGAGTCAGAGACAGAGTCAGAGTCAGAGTCAGAGTCAGAGTCAGAGTCAGAGTCAGAGTCAGAGTCAGAGTCAGAGTCAGAGACTGAGACAGAGACAGAGACAGAGACAGAGGAAGGGGCAGAGGAAGGGGCAGAGACGGAGACAGAGTCAGAGTCAGAGACAGAGACAGAGACAGAGACAGAGACAGAGGAAGGGGCAGAGGAAGGGGCAGAGACGGAGACAGAGACAGAGACAGAGTCAGAGTCAGAGTCAGAGTCAGAGACAGAGACAGAGACAGAGACAGAGACAGAGACAGAGACAGAGACAGAGACAGAGACAGAGACAGAGACAGAGACAGAGACAGAGACAGAGACAGAGACAGAGACAGAGACAGAGACAGAGACAGAGACAGAGACAGAGACAGAGACAGAGACAGAGACAGAGTCAGAGTCACAGACAGAGACAGAAATAGAGACAGAGACAGAAACAGAGACAGAGACAGAGACAGAGACAGAGACAGAGACAGAGACAGAGACAGAGACAGAGACAGAGACAGAGACAGAGACAGAGACAGAGACAGAGACAGAGACAGAGACAGAGTCAGAGTCAGAGTCAGAATCAGAGTCAGAGTCAGAGTCAGAGTCAGAGTCAGAGACAGAGTCAGAGTCAGAGTCAGAGTCAGAGTCAGAGTCAGAGTCAGAGACAGAGACAGAGACAGAGACAGAGACAGAGACAGAGTCAGAGTCAGAGACAGAGACAGAAATAGAGACAGAGACAGAAACAGAGACAGAGACAGAGACAGAGACAGAGACAGAGACAGAGACAGAGACAGAGACAGAGACAGAGTCAGAGTCAGAGTCAGAATCAGAGTCAGAGTCAGAGTCAGAGTCAGAGTCAGAGTCAGAGTCAGAGTCAGAGTCAGAGTCAGAGTCAGAGACAGAGTCAGAGTCAGAGTCAGAGTCAGAGTCAGAGTCAGAGTCAGAGTCAGAGTCAGAGTCAGAGTCAGAGACTGAGACAGAGACAGAGACAGAGACAGAGGAAGGGGCAGAGGAAGGGGCAGAGACGGAGACAGAGTCAGAGTCAGAGACAGAGACAGAGACAGAGACAGAGACAGAGGAAGGGGCAGAGGAAGGGGCAGAGACGGAGACAGAGACAGAGACAGAGTCAGAGTCAGAGTCAGAGTCAGAGACAGAGACAGAGACAGAGACAGAGACAGAGACAGAGACAGAGACAGAGACAGAGACAGAGACAGAGACAGAGACAGAGACAGAGACAGAGACAGAGACAGAGACAGAGACAGAGTCAGAGTCACAGACAGAGACAGAAATAGAGACAGAGACAGAAACAGAGACAGAGACAGAGACAGAGACAGAGACAGAGACAGAGACAGAGACAGAGACAGAGACAGAGACAGAGACAGAGACAGAGACAGAGTCAGAGTCAGAGTCAGAATCAGAGTCAGAGTCAGAGTCAGAGTCAGAGTCAGAGACAGAGTCAGAGTCAGAGTCAGAGTCAGAGTCAGAGTCAGAGTCAGAGACAGAGACAGAGACAGAGACAGAGACAGAGACAGAGTCAGAGTCAGAGACAGAGACAGAAATAGAGACAGAGACAGAAACAGAGACAGAGACAGAGATAGAGACAGAGACAGAGACAGAGACAGAGACAGAGACAGAGTCAGAGTCAGAGTCAGAATCAGAGTCAGAGTCAGAGTCAGAGTCAGAGTCAGAGTCAGAGTCAGAGTCAGAGTCAGAGACAGAGACAGAGACAGAGACAGAGGAAGGGGCAGAGGAAGGGGCAGAGACGGAGACAGAGACAGAGACAGAGTCAGAGTCAGAGACAGAGACAGAGAGAGAGACAGAGACAGAGTCAGAGTCAGAGTCAGAGACAGAGACAGAGACAGAGACAGAGTCAGAGTCAGAGACAGAGACAGAGACAGAGACAGAGTCAGAGACAGAGACAGATGCAGATGCAGAGGCTGAGGCACAGTCAGAGTCAGAGTCAGAGTCAGAGTCAGAGTCAGAGTCAGAGTCAGAGTCAGAGTCAGAGTCAGAGACAGAGACAGAGACAGAGACAGAGACAGAGACAGAGACAGAGACAGAGGTAGAGACAGAGACAGAGACAGAGACAGAGACAGAGACAGAGACAGAGACAGAGACAGAGACAGAGACAGAGACAGAGACAGAGACAGAGACAGAGACAGAGACAGAGACAGAGACAGAGACAGAGACAGAGACAGAGACAGAGACAGAGACCGAGACAGAGACAGAGACAGAGACAGAGACAGAGACAGAGACAGAGTCAGAGTCAGAGTCAGAGTCAGAGACAGAGACAGAGACAGAGACAGAGACAGAGACAGAGACAGAGACAGAGACAGAGACAGAGACAGAGACAGAGACAGAGACAGAGGTAGAGACAGAGACAGAGACAGAGACAGGGACAGAGACAGAGACAGAGACAGAGACAGAGGAAGGGGCAGAGGAAGGGGCAGAGACGGAGACAGAGACAGAGTCAGAGTCAGAGTCAGAGTCAGAGTCAGAGACAGAGACAGAGACAGAGACAGAGACAGAGACAGAGACAGAGACAGAGACAGAGTCAGAGTCAGAGTCAGAGTCAGAGACAGAGACAGAGATAGAGACAGAGAGAGAAACAGAGACAGAGACAGAGACAGAGACAGAGACAGAGACAGAGACA
The DNA here is from genome assembly GCA_945859555.1 of Megachile ligniseca. Lineage (NCBI taxonomy): Eukaryota > Metazoa > Arthropoda > Insecta > Hymenoptera > Megachilidae > Megachile > Megachile ligniseca. The sequence goes on from CAMAOC010000320.1 coordinate 44,202, forward strand.
GAGACAGAGACAGAGACAGAGACAGAGACAGAGACAGAGACAGAGACAGAGACAGAGACAGAGACAGAGACAGAGACAGAGACAGAGACAGAGACAGAGACAGAGACAGAGACAGAGACAGAGACAGAGACAGAGACAGAGACAGAGACAGAGACAGAGACAGAGACAGAGACAGAGACAGAGACAGAGACAGAGACAGAGACAGAGACAGAGACAGAAACAGAGACAGAGACAGAGACAGAGACAGAGACAGAGACAGAGACAGAGACAGAGACAGAGACAGAGACAGAGACAGAGACAGAAACAGAGACAGAGACAGAGACAGAGACAGAGACAGAGTCAGAGTCAGAGTCAGAGTCAGAGTCAGAGTCAGAGTCAGAGTCAGAGTCAGAGTCAGAGTCAGAGTCAGAGTCAGAGACTGAGACAGAGACAGAGACAGAGGAAGGGGCAGAGGAAGGGGCAGAGACGGAGTCAGAGTCAGAGTCAGAGTCAGAGTCAGAGTCAGAGACAGAGTCAGAGTCAGAGTCAGAGTCAGAGTCAGAGTCAGAGTCAGAGTCAGAGTCAGAGACAGAGAGAGAGACAGAGACAGAGTCAGAGTCAGAGTCAGAGACAGAGACAGAGACAGAGACAGAGACAGAGACAGAGACAGAGACAGAGACAGAGACAGAGACAGAGACAGAGACAGAGACAGAGACAGAGACAGAGACAGAGTCAGAGTCAGAGTCAGAATCAGAGTCAGAGTCAGAGTCAGAGTCAGAGTCAGAGTCAGAGTCAGAGTCAGAGTCAGAGACAGAGACAGAGACAGAGTCAGAGTCAGAGTCACAGACAGAGACAGAGACAGAGACAGAGGAAGGGGCAGAGGAAGGGGCAGAGACGGAGACAGAGACAGAGACAGAGTCAGAGTCAGAGTCAGAGTCAGAGACAGAGACAGAGACAGAGACAGAGACAGAGACAGAGACAGAGACAGAGACAGAGACAGAGACAGAGACAGAGTCAGAGTCAGAGACAGAGACAGAAATAGAGACAGAGACAGAAACAGAGACAGAGACAGAGACAGAGACAGAGACAGAGACAGAGACAGAGACAGAGACAGAGACAGAGACAGAGACAGAGACAGAGACAGAGACAGAGACAGAGACAGAGACAGAGTCAGAGTCAGAGTCAGAATCAGAGTCAGAGTCAGAGTCAGAGTCAGAGTCAGAGTCAGAGTCAGAGTCAGAGTCAGAGACAGAGACAGAGACAGAGACAGAGGAAGGGGCAGAGGAAGGGGCAGAGACGGAGACAGAGACAGAGACAGAGTCAGAGTCAGAGACAGAGACAGAGACAGAGACAGAGAGAGAGACAGAGACAGAGTCAGAGTCAGAGACAGAGACAGAAATAGAGACAGAGACAGAGACAGAGACAGAGACAGAGACAGAGACAGAGACAGAGACAGAGACAGAGACAGAGACAGAGACAGAGACAGAGACAGAGATAGAGACAGAGACAGAAACAGAGACAGAGACAGAGACAGAGACAGAGACAGAGACAGAGACAGAGACAGAGACAGAGACAGAGACAGAGACAGAGACAGAGACAGAGACAGAGACAGAGTCAGAGTCAGAGTCAGAGACAGAGACAGATGCAGATGCAGAGGCTGAGGCACAGTCAGAGTCAGAGTCAGAGTCAGAGTCAGAGTCAGAGTCAGAGTCAGAGTCAGAGTCAGAGTCAGAGTCAGAGTCAGAGTCAGAGTCAGAGTCAGAGTCAGAGTCAGAGACAGAGTCAGAGTCAGAGTCAGAGTCAGAGTCAGAGTCAGAGTCAGAGTCAGAGTCAGAGTCAGAGTCAGAGTCAGAGTCAGAGTCAGAGTCAGAGTCACAGACAGAGACAGAGACAGAGACAGAGGAAGGGGCAGAGGAAGGGGCAGAGACGGAGACAGAGACAGAGACAGAGTCAGAGTCAGAGTCAGAGTCAGAGACAGAGACAGAGACAGAGACAGAGACAGAGACAGAGACAGAGGCAGAGACTGAGACAGAGACAGAGACAGAGACAGAGACAGAGACAGAGTCAGAGTCAGAGACAGAGACAGAAATAGAGACAGAGACAGAAACAGAGACAGAGACAGAGACAGAGACAGAGACAGAGACAGAGACAGAGACAGAGACAGAGACAGAGACAGAGACAGAGACAGAGACAGAGACAGAGACAGAGACAGAGACAGAGACAGAGACAGAGACAGAGACAGAGACAGAGACAGAGACAGAGACAGAGACAGAGACAGAGTCAGAGTCAGAGTCAGAGTCAGAGACAGAGACAGAGACAGAGACAGAGACAGAGACAGAGACAGAGGTAGAGACAGAGACAGAGACAGAGACAGGGACAGAGACAGAGACAGAGACAGAGACAGAGGAAGGGGCAGAGGAAGGGGCAGAGACGGAGACAGAGACAGAGTCAGAGTCAGAGTCAGAGTCAGAGTCAGAGACAGAGACAGAGACAGAGACAGAGACAGAGACAGAGACAGAGACAGAGACAGAGTCAGAGTCAGAGTCAGAGTCAGAGTCAGAGTCAGAGTCAGAGTCAGAGTCAGAGTCAGAGTCAGAGTCAGAGACAGAGTCAGAGTCAGAGTCAGAGTCAGAGTCAGAGTCAGAGTCAGAGTCAGAGTCAGAGTCAGAGTCAGAGACTGAGACAGAGACAGAGACAGAGACAGAGGAAGGGGCAGAGGAAGGGGCAGAGACGGAGACAGAGTCAGAGTCAGAGACAGAGACAGAGACAGAGACAGAGACAGAGGAAGGGGCAGAGGAAGGGGCAGAGACGGAGACAGAGACAGAGACAGAGTCAGAGTCAGAGTCAGAGTCAGAGACAGAGACAGAGACAGAGACAGAGACAGAGACAGAGACAGAGACAGAGACAGAGACAGAGACAGAGACAGAGACAGAGACAGAGACAGAGACAGAGACAGAGACAGAGACAGAGACAGAGACAGAGACAGAGACAGAGACAGAGACAGAGACAGAGACAGAGTCAGAGTCACAGACAGAGACAGAAATAGAGACAGAGACAGAAACAGAGACAGAGACAGAGACAGAGACAGAGACAGAGACAGAGACAGAGACAGAGACAGAGACAGAGACAGAGACAGAGACAGAGACAGAGACAGAGACAGAGACAGAGACAGAGTCAGAGTCAGAGTCAGAATCAGAGTCAGAGTCAGAGTCAGAGTCAGAGTCAGAGACAGAGTCAGAGTCAGAGTCAGAGTCAGAGTCAGAGTCAGAGTCAGAGACAGAGACAGAGACAGAGACAGAGACAGAGACAGAGTCAGAGTCAGAGACAGAGACAGAAATAGAGACAGAGACAGAAACAGAGACAGAGACAGAGACAGAGACAGAGACAGAGACAGAGACAGAGACAGAGACAGAGACAGAGTCAGAGTCAGAGTCAGAATCAGAGTCAGAGTCAGAGTCAGAGTCAGAGTCAGAGTCAGAGTCAGAGTCAGAGTCAGAGACAGAGACAGAGACAGAGACAGAGGAAGGGGCAGAGGAAGGGGCAGAGACGGAGACAGAGACAGAGACAGAGTCAGAGTCAGAGACAGAGACAGAGAGAGAGACAGAGACAGAGTCAGAGTCAGAGTCAGAGACAGAGACAGAGACAGAGACAGAGTCAGAGTCAGAGACAGAGACAGAGACAGAGACAGAGTCAGAGACAGAGACAGATGCAGATGCAGATGCAGATGCAGAGGCTGAGGCACAGTCAGAGTCAGAGTCAGAGTCAGAGTCAGAGTCAGAGTCAGAGTCAGAGTCAGAGTCAGAGTCAGAGTCAGAGTCAGAGACAGAGACAGAGACAGAGACAGAGACAGAGACAGAGGTAGAGACAGAGACAGAGGTAGAGACAGAGACAGAGACAGAGACAGAGACAGAGACAGAGACAGAGACAGAGACAGAGACAGAGACAGAGACAGAGACAGAGACAGAGACAGAGACAGAGACAGAGACAGAGACAGAGACAGAGACCGAGACAGAGACAGAGACAGAGACAGAGACAGAGACAGAGTCAGAGTCAGAGTCAGAGTCAGAGACAGAGACAGAGACAGAGACAGAGACAGAGACAGAGACAGAGACAGAGACAGAGACAGAGACAGAGACAGAGACAGAGACAGAGGTAGAGACAGAGACAGAGACAGAGACAGAGACAGAGACAGAGACAGAGGAAGGGGCAGAGGAAGGGGCAGAGACGGAGACAGAGACAGAGTCAGAGTCAGAGTCAGAGTCAGAGTCAGAGACAGAGACAGAGACAGAGACAGAGACAGAGACAGAGACAGAGACAGAGACAGAGACAGAGTCAGAGTCAGAGTCAGAGTCAGAGACAGAGACAGAGATAGAGACAGAGAGAGAAACAGAGACAGAGACAGAGACAGAGACAGAGACAGAGACAGAGACAGAGACAGAGACAGAGACAGAGACAGAGACAGAGACAGAGACAGAGACAGAGACAGAGACAGAGACAGAGACAGAGACAGAGACAGAGACAGAGACAGAGACAGAGACAGAGACAGAGACAGAGACAGAGACAGAGACAGAGACAGAGACAGAGACAGAGACAGAGACAGAGACAGAGACAGAGACAGAGACAGAGACAGAGACAGAGACAGAGAGAGAGACAGAGACAGAGACAGAGACAGAGACAGAGACAGAGACAGAGACAGAGACAGAGACAGAGACAGAGACAGAGACAGAGACAGAGACAGAGACAGAGACAGAGACAGAAACAGAGACAGAGACAGAGACAGAGACAGAGACAGAGTCAGAGTCAGAGTCAGAGTCAGAGTCAGAGTCAGAGTCAGAGTCAGAGTCAGAGTCAGAGTCAGAGTCAGAGTCAGAGACTGAGACAGAGACAGAGACAGAGGAAGGGGCAGAGGAAGGGGCAGAGACGGAGTCAGAGTCAGAGTCAGAGTCAGAGTCAGAGTCAGAGACAGAGTCAGAGTCAGAGTCAGAGTCAGAGTCAGAGTCAGAGTCAGAGTCAGAGTCAGAGACAGAGAGAGAGACAGAGACAGAGTCAGAGTCAGAGTCAGAGACAGAGACAGAGACAGAGACAGAGGAAGGGGCAGAGGAAGGGGCAGAGACGGAGACAGAGACAGAGACAGAGTCAGAGTCAGAGTCAGAGTCAGAGACAGAGACAGAGACAGAGACAGAGACAGAGACAGAGACAGAGACAGAGACAGAGACAGAGACAGAGACAGAGACAGAGACAGAGACAGAGACAGAGTCAGAGTCAGAGTCAGAATCAGAGTCAGAGTCAGAGTCAGAGTCAGAGTCAGAGTCAGAGTCAGAGTCAGAGTCAGAGACAGAGACAGAGACAGAGTCAGAGTCAGAGTCACAGACAGAGACAGAGACAGAGACAGAGGAAGGGGCAGAGGAAGGGGCAGAGACGGAGACAGAGACAGAGACAGAGTCAGAGTCAGAGTCAGAGTCAGAGACAGAGACAGAGACAGAGACAGAGACAGAGACAGAGACAGAGACAGAGACAGAGACAGAGACAGAGACAGAGACAGAGACAGAGACAGAGACAGAGACAGAGACAGAGACAGAGACAGAGACAGAGACAGAGACAGAGACAGAGACAGAGACAGAGACAGAGACAGAGACAGAGACAGAGACAGAAACAGAGACAGAGACAGAGACAGAGACAGAGACAGAGACAGAGACAGAGACAGAGACAGAGACAGAGACAGAGACAGAGACAGAAACAGAGACAGAGACAGAGACAGAGACAGAGACAGAGTCAGAGTCAGAGTCAGAGTCAGAGTCAGAGTCAGAGTCAGAGTCAGAGTCAGAGTCAGAGTCAGAGTCAGAGTCAGAGACTGAGACAGAGACAGAGACAGAGGAAGGGGCAGAGGAAGGGGCAGAGACGGAGTCAGAGTCAGAGTCAGAGTCAGAGTCAGAGTCAGAGACAGAGACAGAGACAGAGACAGAGTCAGAGTCAGAGACAGAGACAGAGACAGAGACAGAGTCAGAGACAGAGACAGATGCAGATGCAGAGGCTGAGGCACAGTCAGAGTCAGAGTCAGAGTCAGAGTCAGAGTCAGAGTCAGAGTCAGAGTCAGAGTCAGAGTCAGAGACAGAGACAGAGACAGAGACAGAGACAGAGACAGAGACAGAGACAGAGGTAGAGACAGAGACAGAGACAGAGACAGAGACAGAGACAGAGACAGAGACAGAGACAGAGACAGAGACAGAGACAGAGACAGAGACAGAGACAGAGACAGAGACAGAGACAGAGACAGAGACAGAGACAGAGACAGAGACAGAGACAGAGACCGAGACAGAGACAGAGACAGAGACAGAGACAGAGACAGAGACAGAGTCAGAGTCAGAGTCAGAGTCAGAGACAGAGACAGAGACAGAGACAGAGACAGAGACAGAGACAGAGACAGAGACAGAGACAGAGACAGAGACAGAGACAGAGACAGAGGTAGAGACAGAGACAGAGACAGAGACAGGGACAGAGACAGAGACAGAGACAGAGACAGAGGAAGGGGCAGAGGAAGGGGCAGAGACGGAGACAGAGACAGAGTCAGAGTCAGAGTCAGAGTCAGAGTCAGAGACAGAGACAGAGACAGAGACAGAGACAGAGACAGAGACAGAGACAGAGACAGAGTCAGAGTCAGAGTCAGAGTCAGAGACAGAGACAGAGATAGAGACAGAGAGAGAAACAGAGACAGAGACAGAGACAGAGACAGAGACAGAGACAGAGACAGAGACAGAGACAGAGACAGAGACAGAGACAGAGACAGAGACAGAGACAGAGACAGAGACAGAGACAGAGACAGAGACAGAGACAGAGACAGAGACAGAGACAGAGACAGAGACAGAGACAGAGACAGAGACAGAGACAGAGACAGAGACAGAGACAGAGACAGAGACAGAGACAGAGACAGAGACAGAGACAGAGACAGAGACAGAGACAGAGACAGAGACAGAGACAGAAACAGAGACAGAGACAGAGACAGAGACAGAGACAGAGACAGAGACAGAGACAGAGACAGAGACAGAGACAGAGACAGAGACAGAAACAGAGACAGAGACAGAGACAGAGACAGAGACAGAGTCAGAGTCAGAGTCAGAGTCAGAGTCAGAGTCAGAGTCAGAGTCAGAGTCAGAGTCAGAGTCAGAGTCAGAGTCAGAGACTGAGACAGAGACAGAGACAGAGGAAGGGGCAGAGGAAGGGGCAGAGACGGAGTCAGAGTCAGAGTCAGAGTCAGAGTCAGAGTCAGAGACAGAGTCAGAGTCAGAGTCAGAGTCAGAGTCAGAGTCAGAGTCAGAGTCAGAGTCAGAGACAGAGAGAGAGACAGAGACAGAGTCAGAGTCAGAGTCAGAGACAGAGACAGAGACAGAGACAGAGACAGAGACAGAGACAGAGACAGAGACAGAGACAGAGACAGAGACAGAGACAGAGACAGAGACAGAGACAGAGACAGAGTCAGAGTCAGAGTCAGAATCAGAGTCAGAGTCAGAGTCAGAGTCAGAGTCAGAGTCAGAGTCAGAGTCAGAGTCAGAGACAGAGACAGAGACAGAGTCAGAGTCAGAGTCACAGACAGAGACAGAGACAGAGACAGAGGAAGGGGCAGAGGAAGGGGCAGAGACGGAGACAGAGACAGAGACAGAGTCAGAGTCAGAGTCAGAGTCAGAGACAGAGACAGAGACAGAGACAGAGACAGAGACAGAGACAGAGACAGAGACAGAGACAGAGACAGAGTCAGAGTCAGAGACAGAGACAGAAATAGAGACAGAGACAGAAACAGAGACAGAGACAGAGACAGAGACAGAGACAGAGACAGAGACAGAGACAGAGACAGAGACAGAGACAGAGACAGAGACAGAGACAGAGACAGAGACAGAGACAGAGACAGAGTCAGAGTCAGAGTCAGAATCAGAGTCAGAGTCAGAGTCAGAGTCAGAGTCAGAGTCAGAGTCAGAGTCAGAGTCAGAGACAGAGACAGAGACAGAGACAGAGGAAGGGGCAGAGGAAGGGGCAGAGACGGAGACAGAGACAGAGACAGAGTCAGAGTCAGAGACAGAGACAGAGACAGAGACAGAGAGAGAGACAGAGACAGAGTCAGAGTCAGAGACAGAGACAGAAATAGAGACAGAGACAGAGACAGAGACAGAGACAGAGACAGAGACAGAGACAGAGACAGAGACAGAGACAGAGACAGAGACAGAGACAGAGATAGAGACAGAGACAGAAACAGAGACAGAGACAGAGACAGAGACAGAGACAGAGACAGAGACAGAGACAGAGACAGAGACAGAGACAGAGACAGAGACAGAGACAGAGACAGAGTCAGAGTCAGAGTCAGAGACAGAGACAGATGCAGATGCAGAGGCTGAGGCACAGTCAGAGTCAGAGTCAGAGTCAGAGTCAGAGTCAGAGTCAGAGTCAGAGTCAGAGTCAGAGTCAGAGTCAGAGTCAGAGTCAGAGTCAGAGTCAGAGTCAGAGTCAGAGACAGAGTCAGAGTCAGAGTCAGAGTCAGAGTCAGAGTCAGAGTCAGAGTCAGAGTCAGAGTCAGAGTCAGAGTCAGAGTCAGAGTCAGAGTCAGAGTCACAGACAGAGACAGAGACAGAGACAGAGGAAGGGGCAGAGGAAGGGGCAGAGACGGAGACAGAGACAGAGACAGAGTCAGAGTCAGAGTCAGAGTCAGAGACAGAGACAGAGACAGAGACAGAGACAGAGACAGAGACAGAGGCAGAGACTGAGACAGAGACAGAGACAGAGACAGAGACAGAGACAGAGTCAGAGTCAGAGACAGAGACAGAAATAGAGACAGAGACAGAAACAGAGACAGAGACAGAGACAGAGACAGAGACAGAGACAGAGACAGAGACAGAGACAGAGACAGAGACAGAGACAGAGACAGAGACAGAGACAGAGACAGAGACAGAGACAGAGACAGAGACAGAGACAGAGACAGAGACAGAGACAGAGACAGAGACAGAGACAGAGTCAGAGTCAGAGTCAGAGTCAGAGACAGAGACAGAGACAGAGACAGAGACAGAGACAGAGACAGAGGTAGAGACAGAGACAGAGACAGAGACAGGGACAGAGACAGAGACAGAGACAGAGACAGAGGAAGGGGCAGAGGAAGGGGCAGAGACGGAGACAGAGACAGAGTCAGAGTCAGAGTCAGAGTCAGAGTCAGAGACAGAGACAGAGACAGAGACAGAGACAGAGACAGAGACAGAGTCAGAGTCAGAGTCAGAGTCAGAGTCAGAGTCAGAGTCAGAGTCAGAGTCAGAGTCAGAGTCAGAGTCAGAGACAGAGTCAGAGTCAGAGTCAGAGTCAGAGTCAGAGTCAGAGTCAGAGTCAGAGTCAGAGTCAGAGTCAGAGACTGAGACAGAGACAGAGACAGAGACAGAGGAAGGGGCAGAGGAAGGGGCAGAGACGGAGACAGAGTCAGAGTCAGAGACAGAGACAGAGACAGAGACAGAGACAGAGGAAGGGGCAGAGGAAGGGGCAGAGACGGAGACAGAGACAGAGACAGAGTCAGAGTCAGAGTCAGAGTCAGAGACAGAGACAGAGACAGAGACAGAGACAGAGACAGAGACAGAGACAGAGACAGAGACAGAGACAGAGACAGAGACAGAGACAGAGACAGAGACAGAGACAGAGACAGAGACAGAGACAGAGACAGAGACAGAGACAGAGACAGAGACAGAGACAGAGACAGAGTCAGAGTCACAGACAGAGACAGAAATAGAGACAGAGACAGAAACAGAGACAGAGACAGAGACAGAGACAGAGACAGAGACAGAGACAGAGACAGAGACAGAGACAGAGACAGAGACAGAGACAGAGACAGAGACAGAGACAGAGACAGAGTCAGAGTCAGAGTCAGAATCAGAGTCAGAGTCAGAGTCAGAGTCAGAGTCAGAGACAGAGTCAGAGTCAGAGTCAGAGTCAGAGTCAGAGTCAGAGTCAGAGACAGAGACAGAGACAGAGACAGAGACAGAGACAGAGTCAGAGTCAGAGACAGAGACAGAAATAGAGACAGAGACAGAAACAGAGACAGAGACAGAGACAGAGACAGAGACAGAGACAGAGACAGAGACAGAGACAGAGACAGAGTCAGAGTCAGAGTCAGAGTCAGAATCAGAGTCAGAGTCAGAGTCAGAGTCAGAGTCAGAGTCAGAGTCAGAGTCAGAGTCAGAGACAGAGACAGAGACAGAGACAGAGGAAGGGGCAGAGGAAGGGGCAGAGACGGAGACAGAGACAGAGACAGAGTCAGAGTCAGAGACAGAGACAGAGAGAGAGACAGAGACAGAGTCAGAGTCAGAGTCAGAGACAGAGACAGAGACAGAGACAGAGTCAGAGTCAGAGACAGAGACAGAGACAGAGACAGAGTCAGAGACAGAGACAGATGCAGATGCAGAGGCTGAGGCACAGTCAGAGTCAGAGTCAGAGTCAGAGTCAGAGTCAGAGTCAGAGTCAGAGTCAGAGTCAGAGTCAGAGTCAGAGTCAGAGACAGAGACAGAGACAGAGACAGAGACAGAGACAGAGGTAGAGACAGAGACAGAGGTAGAGACAGAGACAGAGACAGAGACAGAGACAGAGACAGAGACAGAGACAGAGACAGAGACAGAGACAGAGACAGAGACAGAGACAGAGACAGAGACAGAGACAGAGACAGAGACAGAGACAGAGACCGAGACAGAGACAGAGACAGAGACAGAGACAGAGACAGAGTCAGAGTCAGAGTCAGAGTCAGAGACAGAGACAGAGACAGAGACAGAGACAGAGACAGAGACAGAGACAGAGACAGAGACAGAGACAGAGACAGAGACAGAGACAGAGGTAGAGACAGAGACAGAGACAGAGACAGGGACAGAGACAGAGACAGAGACAGAGACAGAGGAAGGGGCAGAGGAAGGGGCAGAGACGGAGACAGAGACAGAGTCAGAGTCAGAGTCAGAGTCAGAGTCAGAGACAGAGACAGAGACAGAGACAGAGACAGAGACAGAGACAGAGACAGAGACAGAGACAGAGTCAGAGTCAGAGTCAGAGTCAGAGACAGAGACAGAGATAGAGACAGAGAGAGAAACAGAGACAGAGACAGAGACAGAGACAGAGACAGAGACAGAGACAGAGACAGAGACAGAGACAGAGACAGAGACAGAGACAGAGACAGAGACAGAGACAGAGACAGAGACAGAGACAGAGACAGAGACAGAGACAGAGACAGAGACAGAGACAGAGACAGAGACAGAGACAGAGACAGAGACAGAGACAGAGACAGAGACAGAGACAGAGACAGAGACAGAGACAGAGACAGAGACAGAGAGAGAGACAGAGACAGAGACAGAGACAGAGACAGAGACAGAGACAGAGACAGAGACAGAGACAGAGACAGAGACAGAGACAGAGACAGAGACAGAGACAGAGACAGAGACAGAGACAGAGACAGAGACAGAGACAGAGACAGAGACAGAGACAGAGACAGAGTCAGAGTCAGAGTCAGAATCAGAGTCAGAGTCAGAGTCAGAGTCAGAGTCAGAGACAGAGTCAGAGTCAGAGTCAGAGTCAGAGTCAGAGTCAGAGTCAGAGACAGAGACAGAGACAGAGACAGAGACAGAGACAGAGTCAGAGTCAGAGACAGAGACAGAAATAGAGACAGAGACAGAAACAGAGACAGAGACAGAGACAGAGACAGAGACAGAGACAGAGACAGAGACAGAGACAGAGTCAGAGTCAGAGTCAGAATCAGAGTCAGAGTCAGAGTCAGAGTCAGAGTCAGAGTCAGAGTCAGAGTCAGAGTCAGAGACAGAGACAGAGACAGAGACAGAGGAAGGGGCAGAGGAAGGGGCAGAGACGGAGACAGAGACAGAGACAGAGTCAGAGTCAGAGACAGAGACAGAGAGAGAGACAGAGACAGAGTCAGAGTCAGAGTCAGAGACAGAGACAGAGACAGAGACAGAGTCAGAGTCAGAGACAGAGACAGAGACAGAGACAGAGTCAGAGACAGAGACAGATGCAGATGCAGAGGCTGAGGCACAGTCAGAGTCAGAGTCAGAGTCAGAGTCAGAGTCAGAGTCAGAGTCAGAGTCAGAGTCAGAGTCAGAGACAGAGACAGAGACAGAGACAGAGACAGAGACAGAGACAGAGACAGAGGTAGAGACAGAGACAGAGACAGAGACAGAGACAGAGACAGAGACAGAGACAGAGACAGAGACAGAGACAGAGACAGAGACAGAGACAGAGACAGAGACAGAGACAGAGACAGAGACAGAGACAGAGACCGAGACAGAGACAGAGACAGAGACAGAGACAGAGACAGAGACAGAGTCAGAGTCAGAGTCAGAGTCAGAGGTAGAGACAGAGACAGAGACAGAGACAGGGACAGAGACAGAGACAGAGACAGAGACAGAGGAAGGGGCAGAGGAAGGGGCAGAGACGGAGACAGAGACAGAGTCAGAGTCAGAGTCAGAGTCAGAGTCAGAGACAGAGACAGAGACAGAGACAGAGACAGAGACAGAGACAGAGACAGAGACAGAGACAGAGACAGAGTCAGAGTCAGAGTCAGAGTCAGAGACAGAGACAGAGATAGAGACAGAGAGAGAAACAGAGACAGAGACAGAGACAGAGACAGAGACAGAGACAGAGACAGAGACAGAGACAGAGACAGAGACAGAGACAGAGACAGAGACAGAGACAGAGACAGAGACAGAGACAGAGACAGAGACAGAGACAGAGACAGAGACAGAGACAGAGACAGAGACAGAGACAGAGACAGAGACAGAGACAGAGACAGAGACAGAGACAGAGACAGAGACAGAGACAGAGACAGAGACAGAGACAGAGACAGAGACAGAGACAGAGACAGAGACAGAGACAGAGACAGAGACAGAGACAGAGACAGAGACAGAGACAGAGACAGAGACAGAGACAGAGACAGAGACAGAGACAGAGACAGAGACAGAGACAGAGACAGAGACAGAGACAGAGACAGAGACAGAAACAGAGACAGAGACAGAGACAGAGACAGAGACAGAGTCAGAGTCAGAGTCAGAGTCAGAGTCAGAGTCAGAGTCAGAGTCAGAGTCAGAGTCAGAGTCAGAGTCAGAGTCAGAGACTGAGACAGAGACAGAGACAGAGGAAGGGGCAGAGGAAGGGGCAGAGACAGAAATAGAGACAGAGACAGAGACAGAGACAGAGACAGAGACAGAGACAGAGACAGAGACAGAGACAGAGACAGAGACAGAGACAGAGACAGAGACAGAGACAGAGACAGAGACAGAGACAGAGACAGAGACAGAGACAGAGACAGAGACAGAGACAGAGTCAGAGTCAGAGTCAGAATCAGAGTCAGAGTCAGAGTCAGAGTCAGAGTCAGAGACAGAGACAGAGACAGAGACAGAGGAAGGGGCAGAGGAAGGGGCAGAGACGGAGACAGAGACAGAGACAGAGACAGAGTCAGAGTCAGAGACAGAGACAGAGAGAGAGACAGAGACAGAGTCAGAGTCAGAGTCAGAGACAGAGACAGAGACAGAGACAGAGACAGAGTCAGAGTCAGAGACAGAGACAGAGACAGAGTCAGAGTCAGAGTCAGAGTCAGAGTCAGAGTCAGAGTCAGAGTCAGAGTCAGAGTCAGAGTCAGAGTCAGAGACAGAGTCAGAGTCAGAGTCAGAGTCAGAGTCAGAGTCAGAGTCAGAGTCAGAGTCAGAGTCAGAGTCAGAGACTGAGACAGAGACAGAGACAGAGACAGAGGAAGGGGCAGAGGAAGGGGCAGAGACGGAGACAGAGTCAGAGTCAGAGACAGAGACAGAGACAGAGACAGAGACAGAGGAAGGGGCAGAGGAAGGGGCAGAGACGGAGACAGAGACAGAGACAGAGTCAGAGTCAGAGTCAGAGTCAGAGACAGAGACAGAGACAGAGACAGAGACAGAGACAGAGACAGAGACAGAGACAGAGACAGAGACAGAGACAGAGACAGAGACAGAGACAGAGACAGAGACAGAGACAGAGACAGAGTCAGAGTCACAGACAGAGACAGAAATAGAGACAGAGACAGAAACAGAGACAGAGACAGAGACAGAGACAGAGACAGAGACAGAGACAGAGACAGAGACAGAGACAGAGACAGAGACAGAGACAGAGACAGAGTCAGAGTCAGAGTCAGAATCAGAGTCAGAGTCAGAGTCAGAGTCAGAGTCAGAGACAGAGTCAGAGTCAGAGTCAGAGTCAGAGTCAGAGTCAGAGTCAGAGACAGAGACAGAGACAGAGACAGAGACAGAGACAGAGTCAGAGTCAGAGACAGAGACAGAAATAGAGACAGAGACAGAAACAGAGACAGAGACAGAGATAGAGACAGAGACAGAGACAGAGACAGAGACAGAGACAGAGTCAGAGTCAGAGTCAGAATCAGAGTCAGAGTCAGAGTCAGAGTCAGAGTCAGAGTCAGAGTCAGAGTCAGAGTCAGAGACAGAGACAGAGACAGAGACAGAGGAAGGGGCAGAGGAAGGGGCAGAGACGGAGACAGAGACAGAGACAGAGTCAGAGTCAGAGACAGAGACAGAGAGAGAGACAGAGACAGAGTCAGAGTCAGAGTCAGAGACAGAGACAGAGACAGAGACAGAGTCAGAGTCAGAGACAGAGACAGAGACAGAGACAGAGTCAGAGACAGAGACAGATGCAGATGCAGAGGCTGAGGCACAGTCAGAGTCAGAGTCAGAGTCAGAGTCAGAGTCAGAGTCAGAGTCAGAGTCAGAGTCAGAGTCAGAGACAGAGACAGAGACAGAGACAGAGACAGAGACAGAGACAGAGACAGAGGTAGAGACAGAGACAGAGACAGAGACAGAGACAGAGACAGAGACAGAGACAGAGACAGAGACAGAGACAGAGACAGAGACAGAGACAGAGACAGAGACAGAGACAGAGACAGAGACAGAGACAGAGACAGAGACAGAGACAGAGACAGAGACCGAGACAGAGACAGAGACAGAGACAGAGACAGAGACAGAGACAGAGTCAGAGTCAGAGTCAGAGTCAGAGACAGAGACAGAGACAGAGACAGAGACAGAGACAGAGACAGAGACAGAGGACAGAGACAGAGACAGAGACAGAGACAGAGACAGAGGTAGAGACAGAGACAGAGACAGAGACAGGGACAGAGACAGAGACAGAGACAGAGACAGAGGAAGGGGCAGAGGAAGGGGCAGAGACGGAGACAGAGACAGAGTCAGAGTCAGAGTCAGAGTCAGAGTCAGAGACAGAGACAGAGACAGAGACAGAGACAGAGACAGAGACAGAGACAGAGACAGAGTCAGAGTCAGAGTCAGAGTCAGAGACAGAGACAGAGATAGAGACAGAGAGAGAAACAGAGACAGAGACAGAGACAGAGACAGAGACAGAGACAGAGACAGAGACAGAGACAGAGACAGAGACAGAGACAGAGACAGAGACAGAGACAGAGACAGAGACAGAGACAGAGACAGAGGACAGAGACAGAGACAGAGACAGAGACAGAGACAGAGACAGAGACAGAGACAGAGACAGAGACAGAGACAGAGACAGAGACAGAGACAGAGACAGAGACAGAGACAGAGACAGAGACAGAGACAGAGACAGAGACAGAGACAGAGACAGAGACAGAGACAGAGACAGAGACAGAGACAGAGACAGAGACAGAGACAGAGACAGAGACAGAGACAGAGACAGAGACAGAAACAGAGACAGAGACAGAGACAGAGACAGAGACAGAGTCAGAGTCAGAGTCAGAGTCAGAGGTCAGAGTCAGAGTCAGAGTCAGAGTCAGAGTTCAGAGTCAGAGTCAGAG
>CAMAOC010000321.1:0-59897 GCA_945859555.1 Megachile ligniseca
TAACAGTTATAGCGATAATAATAATAGTAATAAGGATAATAATAATAGTTATAAGGATATAGACAAGAGGAATAGGGATAATAGTAATAGTAATAAGAATAATAATAACAGTTATAGCGATAATAATAATAGTTATAAGGAGAACGACAAGAGGAATAGGGATAATAATAATAGTAAACAATAATAATAACAACAGTTATAGCGATAATAATAATAGTATTAAGGATAAAGGCAAGAGTAATACGGACAGTAATAATAGTAACAAGAATAATAATAACAGTTATAGCGATAATAATAATAATAATAATAAGGATAATAATAATAGTTATAAGGATAAAGACCAGAGGAATACGGTTAATAGTAATAGTAATAAGAATAATAATAACAGTTATAGCGATAATAATAATAATAATAAGGATAATAATAATAGTTATAAGGGGAAAGGCAAGAGGAATAGGGATAATAATAATAGTAACAAGAATAATAATAACAGTTATAGCGATAATAATAATAGTATTAAGGATAATAATAACAGTTACAGCGATAATAATAATAGTTATAAGGAGAAAGACAAGAGGAATAGGGATAATAATAATAGTAACAAGAATAATAGTAACAGTTATAGCGATAATAATAATAATAATAAGGATAAAAATAATAGTTATAAGGATAAATACAAGAGGAATAGCGATAATAGTAATAGTAATAAGAATAATAATAACAGTTATGGCGATAATAATAATAGTATTAAGGATAATAATACCAGTTACAGCGATAATAATAATAATAATAAGGATAATAATAATAGTTATAAGGATAAATACAAGAGGAATAGGGATATTAGTAATAGTAATAAGAATAATAATAACAGTTATAGCGATCATAATAATAGTTATAAGGAGAAAGACAAGAGGAATAGGGATAATAATAATAGTAACAATAATAATAACAACAGTTATAGCGATAATAATAATAGTATTAAGGATAAAGGCAAGAGTAATACGGACAGTAATAATAGTAACAAGAATAATAATAACAGTTATAGCGATAATAATAATAATAATAATAAGGATAATAATAATAGTTATAAGGATAAATACAAGAGGAATAGGGATAATAGTAATAGTAATAGGAATAATAATAACAGTTATAGCGATAATAATAATAGTTATAAGGAGAAAGACAAGAGGAATAGGGATAATAATAATAGTAACAAGAATAATAATAACAGTCATAGCGATAATAATAATAATAATAAGGATAATAATAATAGTTATAAGGAGAAAGACCAAGAGGAATAGGGATAATAATAATAGTAACAAGAATAATAGTAACAGTTATAGCGATAATAATAATAATAATAAGGATAATAATAATAGTTATAAGGAGAAAAACAAGAGGAATAGGGATAATAATAATAGTAACAAGAATAATAATAACAGTTATAGCGATAATAATAGTAGTTATAAGGAGAAAGACAAGAGGAACAGGGATAATAATAATAGTACCAATAATAATAACAACAGTTATAGCGATAATAATAATAATAATAAGGATAGTAATAATAGTTATAAGGAGGAAGACAAAAGGAATAGGGATAATAATAATAGTAACGAAAATAATAATAACAGTTATAGCGGTAATAATAATAATAATAAGGATATTAATAATAGTTATAAGGATAAATACAAGCGGAATAGGGATAATAGTAATAGTAATCAGGAATAATAATAGCAGTTATAGCGATAATAATAAGAGTTATAAGGAGAAAGGCAAGAGGAATAGGGATAATAATAATAGTAACAAGAATAATAATAACAGTTATAGCGATAATAACAATAGTATTAAGGATAAAGGCAAGAGTAATACGGACAGTAATAATAGTAACAAGAATAATAATAACAGTTATAGCGATAATAATAATAGTAATAAGGATAATAATAATAGTTATAAGGATATAGACAAGAGTAATAGGAATAGTAACAATAGAATAAGCATAATAGTAACAGTTATAGCGATAATAATAATAGTAATAAGGATAATAATAATAGTTATCAGGATAAAGACAAGAGGAATAGGGATAATAGTAATAGTAATAATAATAATAATAACAGTTATAGCGATAATAATAATAGTAACAAGGATAATAATAATAGTTATAAGGATATAGACAAGAGGAATAGGGATAATAGTAATAGTAATAAGAATAATAATAACAGTTATAGCGATAATAATAATAGTTATAAGGAGAACGACAAGAGGAATAGGGATAATAATAATAGTAACAATAATAATAACAACAGTTATAGCGATAATAATAATAGTATTAAGGATAAAGGCAAGAGTAATACGGACAGTAATAATAGTAACAAGAATAATAATAACAGTTATAGCGATAATAATAATAATAATAATAAGGATAATAATAATAGTTATAAGGATAAAGACCAGAGGAATACGGTTAATAGTAATAGTAATAAGAATAATAATAACAGTTATAGCGATAATAATAATAATAATAAGGATAATAATAATAGTTATAAGGGGAAAGACAAGAGGAATAGGGATAATAATAATAGTAACAAGAATAATAATAACAGTTATAGCGATAATAATAATAGTATTAAGGATAATAATAACAGTTACAGCGATAATAATAATAGTTATAAGGAGAAAGACAAGAGGAATAGGGATAATAATAATAGTAACAAGAATAATAATAACAGTTGTAGCGATAATAATAATAGTATTAAGGATAATAATAACAGTTATAGCAATAATAATAATAGTATTAAGGATAATAATAACAGTAATAGCGATAATAATAAGAGTTATAAGGAGAAAGACAAGAGGAATAGGGATAATAATAATAGTAACAAGAATAATAATAACAGTTATAGCGATAATAATAATAGTATTAAGGATAAAGGCAAGAGTAATACGGACAGTAATAATAGTAACAAGAATAATAATAACAGTTATAGCGATAATAATAATAATAATAATAAGGATAATAACAATAGTTATAAGGATAAAGACCAGAGGAATACGGTTAATAGTAATAGTAATAAGAATAATAATACCAGTTACAGCGATAATAATAATAATAATAAGGATAATAATAATAGTTATAAGGAGAAAAACAAGAGGAATAGGGATAATAATAATAGTAACAAGAATAATAATAACAGTTATAGCGATAATAATAGTAGTTATAAGGAGAAAGACAAGAGGAATAGGGATAATAATAATAGTACCAATAATAATAACAACAGTTATAGCGATAATAATAATAATAATAAGGATAGTAATAATAGTTATAAGGAGGAAGACAAAAGGAATAGGGATAATAATAATAGTAACAAGAATAATAATAACAGTTATAGCGGTAATAACAATAGTATTAAGGATAAAGGCAAGAGTAATACGGACAGTAATAATAGTAACAAGAATAATAATAACAGTTATAGCGATAATAATAATAGTAATAAGGATAATAATAATAGTTATATGGATATAGACAAGAGGAATAGGGATAATAGTAATAGTAATAAGAATAATAATAACAGTTATAGCGATAATAATAATAGTTATAAGGAGAAAGACAAGAGGAATAGGGATAATAATAATAGTAACAATAATAATAACAACAGTTATAGCGATAATAATAATAGTATTAAGGATAAAGGCAAGAGTAATACGGACAGTAATAATAGTAACAAGAATAATAATAACAGTTATAGCGATAATAATAATAATAATAATAAGGATAATAATAATAGTTATAAGGATAAATACAAGAGGAATAGGGATAATAGTAATAGTAATAAGAATAATAATAACAGTTATAGCGATAATAATAATAGCTATAAGGAGAAAGACAAGAGGAATAGGGATAATAATAATAGTACCAATAATAATAACAACAGTTATAGCGATAATAATAATAATAATAAGGATATTAATAATAGTTATAAGGAGGAATACAAAAGGAATAGGGATAATAATAATAGTAAGAAGAATAATAATAACAGTTATAGCGGTAATAACAATAGTATTAAGGAAAAAGGCAAGAGTAATACGGACAGTAATAATAGTAACAAGAATAATAATAACAGTTATAGCGATAATAATAATAGTAATAAGGATAATAATAATAGTTATAAGGATATAGACAAGAGTAATAGGAATAGTAACAATAGAATAAGCATAATAGTAACAGTTATAACGATAATAATAATAGTAATAAGGATAATAATAATAGTTATCAGGATAAAGACAAGAGGAATAGGGATAATAGTAATAGTAATAATAATAATAATAACAGTTATAGCGATAATAATAATAATAACAAGGATAATAATAATAGTTATAAGGAGAAAGACAAGAGGAATAGGGATAATAATAATAGTAACGAAAATAATAATAACAGTTATGGCGGTAATAATAATAGTATTAAGGATAAAGGCAAGAGTAATACGGACAGTAATAATAGTAACAAGAATAATAATAACAGTTATAGCGATAATAATAATAGTAATAAGGATAATAATAATAGTTATAAGGATATAGACAAGAGGAATAGGGATAATAGTAATAGTAATAAGAATAATAATAACAGTTATAGCGATAATAATAATAGTTATAAGGAGAAAGACAAGAGGAATAGGGATAATAATAATAGTAACAATAATAATAACAACAGTTATAGCGATAATAATAATAGTATTAAGGATAAAGGCAAGAGTAATACGGACAGTAATAATAGTAACAAGAATAATAATAACAGTTATAGCGATAATAATAATAATAATAATAAGGATAATAATAATAGTTATAAGGATAAAGACCAGAGGAATACGGTTAATAGTAATAGTAATAAGAATAATAATAACAGTTATAGCGATAATAATAATAATAATAAGGATAATAATAATAGTTATAAGGAGAAGGACAAGAGGAATAGGGATAATAATAATAGTAACAAGAATAATAATAACAGTTATAGCGATAATAATAATAATAATAAGGATAATAATAATAGTTATAAGGATAAATACAAGAGGAATAGGGATAATAGTAATAGTAATAGGAATAATAATAACAGTTATAGCGATAATAATAATAGTTATAAGGAGAAAGACAAGAGGAATAGGGATAATAATAATAGTAACAAGAATAATAATAGCAGTTATAGCGACAATAATAATAATAATAAGGATAATAATAATAGTTATAAGGAGAAAGACAAGAGGAATAGGGATAATAATAATAGTAACAAGAATAATAGTAACAGTTATAGCGATAATAATAATAATAATAAGGATAAAAATAATAGTTATAAGGATAAATACAAGAGGAATAGCGATAATAGTAATAGTAATAAGAATAATAATAACAGTTATGGCGATAATAATAATAGTATTAAGGATAATAATACCAGTTACAGCGATAATAATAATAATAATAAGGATAATAATAATAGTTATAAGGATAAATACAAGAGGAATAGGGATATTAGTAATAGTAATAAGAATAATAATAACAGTTATAGCGATCATAATAATAGTTATAAGGAGATAGACAAGAGGAATAGGGATAATAATAATAGTAACAATAATAATAACAACAGTTATAGCGATAATAATAATAGTATTAAGGATAAAGGCAAGAGTAATACGGACAGTAATAATACTAACAAGAATAATAATAACAGTTATAGCGATAATAATAATAATAATAATAAGGATAATAATAATAGTTATAAGGATAAATACAAGAGGAATAGGGATAATAGTAATAGTAATAAGAATAATAATAACAGTTATAGCGATAATAATAATAATAATAAGGATAATAATAATAGTAATAAGGAGAAAGACAAGAGGAATAGGGATAATAATAATAGTAACAGGAATAATAATAACAGTTATAGCGATAATAATAATAGTATTAAGGATAATAATAACAGTTATAGCGATAATAATAATAGTTATAAGGAGAAATACAAGAGGAATAGGGATAATAATAATAGTAACAAGAATAATAATAACAGTTATAGCGATAATAATAATAGTATTAAGGATAATAATAACAGTTATAGCGATAATAATAATAATAATAAGGATAATAATAATAGTTATAAGGATAAATACAAGAGGAATAGGGATAATAGTAATAGCAATAGGAATAATAATAACAGTTATAGCGATAATAATAATAGTTATAAGGAGAAAGACAAGAGGAATAGGGATAATAATAATAGTAACAAGAATAATAATAACAGTCATAGCGATAATAATAATAATAATAAGGATAATAATAATAGTTATAAGGAGAAAGACAAGAGGAATAGGGATAATAATAATAGTAACAAGAATAATAGTAACAGTTATAGCGATAATAATAATAATAATAAGGATAATAATAATAGTTATAAGGAGAAAAACAAGAGGAATAGGGATAATAATAATAGTAACAAGAATAATAATAACAGTTATAGCGATAATAATAGTAGTTATAAGGAGGAAGACAAGAGGAATAGGGATAAAAATAATAGTACCAATAATAATAACAACAGTTATAGCGATAATATTAATAATAATAAGGATAGTAATAATAGTTATAAGGAGGAAGACAAAAGGAATAGGGATAATAATAATAGTAACGAAAATAATAATAACAGTTATAGCGGTAATAATAGTAGTATTAAGGATAAAGCCAAGAGTAATACGGACAGTAATAATAGTAACAAGAATAATAATAACAGTTATAGCGATAATAATAATAGTAATAAGGATAATAATAATAGTTATAAGGATATAGACAAGAGGAATAGGGATAATAGTAATAGTAATAAGAATAATAATAATAGTTATAAGGAGAAAGACAAGAGGAATAGGGATAATAATAATAGTAACAATAATAATAACAACAGTTATAGCGATAATAATAATAGTATTAAGGATAAAGGCAAGTGTAATACGGACAGTAATAATAGTAACAAGAATAATAATAACAGTTATAGCGATAATAATAATAATAATAATAAGGATAATAATAATAGTTATAAGGATAAATACAAGAGGAATAGGGATAATAGTAATAGTAATGAGAATAATAATAACAGTTATAGCGATAATAATAATAGTTATAAGGAGAAAGACAAGAGGAATAGGGATAATAATAATAGTACCAATAATAATAACAACAGTTATAGCGATAATAATAATAATAATAAGGATAGTAATAATAGTTATAAGGAGGAATACAAAAAGAATAGGGATAATAATAATAGTAACAAGAATAATAATAACAGTTATAGCGATAATAATAATAGTAATAAGGATAATAATAATAGATATAAGGATATAGACAAGAGTAATAGGAATAGTAACAATAGAATAAGTATAATAGTAACAGTTATAGCGATAATAATAATAGTAATAAGGATAATAATAATAGTTATCAGGATAAAGACAAGAGGAATAGGGATAATAGTAATAGTAATAATAATAATAATAACAGTTATAGCGATAATAATAATAATAACAAGGATAATAATAATAGTTATAAGGAGAAAGACAAGAGGAATAGGGATAATAATAATAGTAACGAAAATAATAATAACAGTTATAGCGGTAATAATAATAGTATTAAGGATAAAGGCAAGAGAAATACGGACAGTAATAATAGTAACAAGAATAATAATAACAGTTATAGCGATAATAATAATAGTAATAAGGATAATAATAATAGTTATAAGGATATAGACAAGAGGAATAGGGATAATAGTAATAGTAATAAGAATAATAATAACAGTTATAGCGATAATAATAATAGTTATAAGGAGAAAGACAAGAGGAATAGGGATAATAATAATAGTAACAATAATAATAACAAAAGTTATAGCGATAATAATAATAGTATTAAGGATAAAGGCAAGAGTAATACGGACAGTAATAATAGTAACAAGAATAATAATAACAGTTATAGCGATAATAATAATAATAATAATAAGGATAATAATAATAGTTATAAGGATAAAGACCAGAGGAATACGGTTAATAGTAATAGTAATAAGAATAATAATAACAGTTATAGCGATAATAATAATAATAATAAGGATAAAGGCAAGAGTAATACGGACAGTAATAATAGTAACAAGAATAATAATAACAGTTATAGCGATAATAATAATAATAATAATAAGGATAATAATAATAGTTATAAGGATAAATACAAGAGGAATAGGGATAATAGTAATAGTAATGAGAATAATAATAACAGTTATAGCGATAATAATAATAGTTATAAGGAGAAAGACAAGAGGAATAGGGATAATAATAATAGTACCAATAATAATAACAACAGTTATAGCGATAATAATAATAATAATAAGGATAGTAATAATAGTTATAAGGAGGAATACAAAAGGAATAGGGATAATAATAATAGTAACAAGAATAATAATAACAGTTATAGCGATAATAATAATAGTAATAAGGATAATAATAATAGATATAAGGATATAGACAAGAGAAATAGGAATAGTAACAATAGAATAAGTATAATAGTAACAGTTATAGCGATAATAATAATAGTAATAAGGATAATAATAATAGTTATCAGGATAAAGACAAGAGGAATAGGGATAATAGTAATAGTAATAATAATAATAATAACAGTTATAGCGATAATAATAATAATAACAAGGATAATAATAATAGTTATAAGGAGAAAGACAAGAGGAATAGGGATAATAATAATAGTAACGAAAATAATAATAACAGTTATAGCGGTAATAATAATAGTATTAAGGATAAAGGCAAGAGAAATACGGACAGTAATAATAGTAACAAGAATAATAATAACAGTTATAGCGATAATAATAATAGTAATAAGGATAATAATAATAGTTATAAGGATATAGACAAGAGGAATAGGGATAATAGTAATAGTAATAAGAATAATAATAACAGTTATAGCGATAATAATAATAGTTATAAGGAGAAAGACAAGAGGAATAGGGATAATAATAATAGTAACAATAATAATAACAAAAGTTATAGCGATAATAATAATAGTATTAAGGATAAAGGCAAGAGTAATACGGACAGTAATAATAGTAACAAGAATAATAATAACAGTTATAGCGATAATAATAATAATAATAATAAGGATAATAATAATAGTTATAAGGATAAAGACCAGAGGAATACGGTTAATAGTAATAGTAATAAGAATAATAATAACAGTTATAGCGATAATAATAATAATAATAAGGATAAAGGCAAGAGTAATACGGACAGTAATAATAGTAACAAGAATAATAATAACAGTTATAGCGATAATAATAATAATAATAATAAGGATAATAATAATAGTTATAAGGATAAATACAAGAGGAATAGGGATAATAGTAATAGTAATGAGAATAATAATAACAGTTATAGCGATAATAATAATAGTTATAAGGAGAAAGACAAGAGGAATAGGGATAATAATAATAGTACCAATAATAATAACAACAGTTATAGCGATAATAATAATAATAATAAGGATAGTAATAATAGTTATAAGGAGGAATACAAAAGGAATAGGGATAATAATAATAGTAACAAGAATAATAATAACAGTTATAGCGATAATAATAATAGTAATAAGGATAATAATAATAGATATAAGGATATAGACAAGAGAAATAGGAATAGTAACAATAGAATAAGTATAATAGTAACAGTTATAGCGATAATAATAATAGTAATAAGGATAATAATAATAGTTATCAGGATAAAGACAAGAGGAATAGGGATAATAGTAATAGTAATAATAATAATAATAACAGTTATAGCGATAATAATAATAATAACAAGGATAATAATAATAGTTATAAGGAGAAAGACAAGAGGAATAGGGATAATAATAATAGTAACGAAAATAATAATAACAGTTATAGCGGTAATAATAATAGTATTAAGGATAAAGGCAAGAGAAATACGGACAGTAATAATAGTAACAAGAATAATAATAACAGTTATAGCGATAATAATAATAGTAATAAGGATAATAATAATAGTTATAAGGATATAGACAAGAGGAATAGGGATAATAGTAATAGTAATAAGAATAATAATAACAGTTATAGCGATAATAATAATAGTTATAAGGAGAAAGACAAGAGGAATAGGGATAATAATAATAGTAACAATAATAATAACAAAAGTTATAGCGATAATAATAATAGTATTAAGGATAAAGGCAAGAGTAATACGGACAGTAATAATAGTAACAAGAATAATAATAACAGTTATAGCGATAATAATAATAATAATAATAAGGATAATAATAATAGTTATAAGGATAAAGACCAGAGGAATACGGTTAATAGTAATAGTAATAAGAATAATAATAACAGTTATAGCGATAATAATAATAATAATAAGGATAATAATAATAGTTATAAGGAGAAAGACAAGAGGAATCGGGATAATAATAATAGTAACAAGAATAATAATAACAGTTATAGCGATAATAACAATAGTATTAAGGATAAAGGCAAGAGTAATACGGACAGTAATAATAGTAACAAGAATAATAATAACAGTTATAGCGATAATAATAATAGTAATAAGCATAATAATAATAGTTATAAGGATATAGACAAGAGTAATAGGAATAGTAACAATAGAATAAGCATAATAGTAACAGTTATAGCGATAATAATAATAGTAATAAGGATAATAATAATAGTTATCAGGATAAAGACAAGAGGAATAGGGATAATAGTAATAGTAATAATAATAATAATAACAGTTATAGCGATAATAATAATAGTAATAAGGATAATAATAATAGTTATAAGGATATAGACAAGAGGAATAGGGATAATAGTAATAGTAATAAGAATAATAATAACAGTTATAGCGATAATAATAATAGTTATAAGGAGAACGACAAGAGGAATAGGGATAATAATAATAGTAACAATAATAATAACAACAGTTATAGCGATAATAATAATAGTATTAAGGATAAAGGCAAGAGTAATACGGACAGTAATAATAGTAACAAGAATAATAATAACAGTTATAGCGATAATAATAATAATAATAATAAGGATAATAATAATAGTTATAAGGATAAAGACCAGAGGAATACGGTTAATAGTAATAGTAATAAGAATAATAATAACAGTTATAGCGATAATAATAATAATAATAAGGATAATAATAATAGTTATAAGGGGAAAGACAAGAGGAATAGGGATAATAATAATAGTAACAAGAATAATAATAACAGTTATAGCGATAATAATAATAGTATTAAGGATAATAATAACAGTTACAGCGATAATAATAATAGTTATAAGGAGAAAGACAAGAGGAATAGCGATAATAATAATAATAATAATAAGGATAATAACAATAGTTATAAGGATAAAGACCAGAGGAATACGGTTAATAGTAATAGTAATAAGAATAATAATAACAGTTACAGCGATAATAATAATAATAATAAGGATAATAATAATAGTTATAAGGAGAAAAACAAGAGGAATAGGGATAATAATAATAGTAACAAGAATAATAATAACAGTTATAGCGATAATAATAGTAGTTATAAGGAGAAAGACAAGAGGAATAGGGATAATAATAATAGTACCAATAATAATAACAACAGTTATAGCGATAATAATAATAATAATAAGGATAGTAATAATAGTTATAAGGAGGAAGACAAAAGGAATAGGGATAATAATAATAGTAACAAGAATAATAATAACAGTTATAGCGGTAATAATAATAGTTATAAGGAGATAGACAAGAGAAATAGGGATAATAATAATAGTAACAAGAATAATAATAACAGTTATAGCGATAATAATAATAGTATTAAGGATAATAATAACAGTTATAGCCATAATAATAATAATAATAAGGATAATAATAATAGTTATAAGGATAAATACAAGAGGAATAGGGATAATAGTAATAGTAATAGGAATAATAATAACAGTTATAGCGATAATAATAATAGTTATAAGGAGAAAGACAACAGGAATAGGGATAATAGTAATAGTAACAAGAATAATAATAGCAGTTATAGCGACAATAATAATAATAATAAGGATAATAATAATAGTTATAAGGAGAAAGACAAGAGGAATAGGGATAATAATAATAGTAACAAGAATAATAGTAACAGTTATAGCGATAATAATAATAATAATAAGGATAAAAATAATAGTTATAAGGATAAATACAAGAGGAATAGGGATAATAGTAATAGTAATAAGAATAATAATAACAGTTATAGCGATAATAATAATAATAATAAGGATAATAATAATAGTTATAAGGAGAAAGACAAGAGGAATAGGGATAATAGTAATAGTAATAATAATAATAATAACAGTTATAGCGATAATAATAATAATAACAAGGATAATAATAATAGTTATAAGGAGAAAGACAAGAGGAATAGGGATAATAATAATAGTAACGAAAATAATAATAACAGTTATAGCGGTAATAATAATAGTATTAAGGATAAAGGCAAGAGTAATACGGACAGTAATAATAGTAACAAGAATAATAATAACAGTTATAGCGATAATAATAATAGTAATAAGGATAATAATAATAGTTATCAGGATAAAGACAAGAGGAATAGGGATAATAATAATAGTACCAATAATAATAACAACAGTTATAGCGATAATAATAATAATAATAAGGATAGTAATAATAGTTATAAGGAGGAAGACAAAAGGAATAGGGATAATAATAATAGTAACAAGAATAATAATAACAGTTATAGCGGTAATAACAATAGTATTAAGGATAAAGGCAAGAGTAATACGGACAGTAATAATAGTAACAAGAATAATAATAACAGTTATAGCGATAATAATAATAGTAATAAGGATAATAATAATAGTTATAAGGATATAGACAAGAGTAATAGGAATAGTAACAATAGAATAAGCATAATAGTAACAGTTATAGCGATAATAATAATAGTAATAAGGATAATAATAATAGTTATCAGGATAAAGACAAGAGGAATAGGGATAATAGTAATAGTAATAATAATAATAATAACAGTTATAGCGATAATAATAATAGTAATAAGGATAATAATAATAGTTATAAGGATATAGACAAGAGGAATAAGGATAATAGTAATAGTAATAAGAATAATAATAACAGTTATAGCGATAATAATAATAGTTATAAGGAGAAAGACAAGAGGAATAGGGATAATAATAATAGTAACAATAATAATAACAACAGTTATAGCGATAATAATAATAGTAATAAGGATAAAGGCAAGAGTAATACGGACAGTAATAATAGTAACAAGAATAATAGTAACAGTTATAGCGATAATAATAATAGTGTTAAGGATAATAATAATAGTTATAAGGATAAAGACAAGAGTAATAGGGATAGTAACAATAGAATAACCATAATAATAACAGTTATAGCGATAATAATAATAGTATTAAGGATAATAATAACAGTTATAGCGATAATAATAATAGTAATAAGGATAATAATAATAGTTATAAGGATAAATGCAAGAGGAATAGGGATAATAGTAATAGTAATAAGAATAATAATAACAGTTATAGCGAGAATAATTATAGTTATAAGGAGCAAGACAAGAGGAATAGGGATAATAATAATAGTAACAAGAATAATAGTAACAGTTATAGCGATAATAATAATAATAACAAGAATAATAATAACAGTTATAGCGATAAAAATAATAATAATATGGATAATAATAATAGTAACAAGAATAATAGTAACAGTTATAGCGATAATAATAATAATAATAATAAGGATAATAATAATAGTTATAAGGATAAGGACAAGGGCAATAGCGATAATAATAATAGTAATAACAATAATAATAACAGTTGTAGCGATAATAATAATGGTAAAAAGGATTAATAATAATAGTTATATGGATAAAGACAAGAGTAATACGGATAGTAACAATAGTAATAAGAATAATAATAACAGTTATAGCGATAATAATAATAGTAACAAGAATAATAATAACAGTTATAGCGATAATAATAATAATAATAATAAGGATAATAACAATAGTTATAAGGATAAAGACCAGAGGAATACGGTTAATAGTAATAGTAATAAGAATAATAATACCAGTTACAGCGATAATAATAATAATAATAAGGATAATAATAATAGTTATAAGGAGAAAAGCAAGAGGAATAGGGATAATAATAATAGTAACAAGAATAATAATAACAGTTATAGCGATAATAATAGTAGTTATAAGGAGAAAGACAAGAGGAATATCGATAATAATAATAGTACCAATAATAATAACAACAGTTATAGCGATAATAATAATAATAATAAGGATAGTAATAATAGTTATAAGGAGGAAGACAAAAGGAATAGGGATAATAATAATAGTAACAAGAATAATAATAACAGTTATAGCGGTAATAACAATAGTATTAAGGATAAAGGCAAGAGTAATACGGACAGTAATAATAGTAACAAGAATAATAATAACAGTTATAGCGATAATAATAATAATAATAATAAGGATAATAATAATAGTTATAAGGATAAAGACCAGAGGAATACGGTTAATAGTAATAGTAATAAGAATAATAATAACAGTTATAGCGATAATAATAATAATAATAAGGACAATAATAATAGTTATAAGGGGAAAGACAAGAGGAATAGGGATAATAATAATAGTAACAAGAATAATAATAACAGTTATAGCGATAATAATAATAGTATTAAGGATAATAATAACAGTTATAGCGATAATAATAATAGTTATAAGGAGAAAGACAAGAGGAATAGGGATAATAATAATAGTAACAAGAATAATAATAACAGTTGTAGCGATAATAATAATAGTATTAAGGATAATAATAACAGTTATAGCAATAATAATAATAGTATTAAGGATAATAATAACAGTTATAGCGATAATAATAAGAGTTATAAGGAGAAAGACAAGAGGAATAGGGATAATAATAATAGTAACAAGAATAATAATAACAGTTATAGCAATAATAATAATAGTATTAAGGATAAAGGCAAGAGTAATACGGACAGTAATAATAGTAACAAGAATAATAATAACAGTTATAGCGATAATAATAATAATAATAATAAGGATAATAACAATAGTTATAAGGATAAAGACCAGAGGAATACGGTTAATAGTAATAGTAATAAGAATAATAATACCAGTTACAGCGATAATAATAATAATAATAAGGATAATAATAATAGTTATAAGGAGAAAAACAAGAGGAATAGGGATAATAATAGTAACAAGAATAATAATAACAGTTATAGCGATAATAATAGTAGTTATAAGGAGAAAGACAAGAGGAATAGGGATAATAATAATAGTACCAATAATAATAACAACAGTTATAGCGATAATAATAATAATAATAAGGATAGTAATAATAGTTATAAGGAGGAAGACAAAAGGAATAGGATAATAATAATAGTAACAAGAATAATAATAACAGTTATAGCGGTAATAACAATAGTATTAAGAATAAAGGCAAGAGTAATACGGACAGTAATAATAGTAACAAGAATAATAATAACAGTTATAGCGATAATAATAATAGTAATAAGGATAATAATAATAGTTATAAGGATATAGACAAGAGTAATAGGAATAGTAACAATAGAATAAGCATAATAGTAACAGTTATAGCGATAATAATAATAGTAATAAGGATAATAATAATAGTTATAAGGATAAATACAAGAGGAATAGGGATAATAGTAATAGTAATAAGAATAATAATAACAGTTATAGCGATAATAATAATAATAATAATAAGGATAATAATAATAGTTATAAGGATAAAGTCAAGAGGAATACGGTTAATAGTAATATTAATAAGAATAATATTAACAGTTATAGCGATAATAATAATAATAATAAGGATAATAATAATAGTTATAAAGAGAAAGACAAGAGGAATAGGGATAATAATAATAGTAACAAGAATAATAATAACAGTTATAGCGATAATAATAGTAGTTATAAGGAGAAAGACAAGAGGAATAGGGATAATAATAATAGTACCAATAATAATAACAACAGTTATAGCGATAATAATAATAATAATAAGGATAGTAATAATAGTTATAAGGAGGAAGACAAAAGGAATAGGGATAATAATAATAGTAACAAGAATAATAATAACAGTTATAGCGGTAATAACAATAGTATTAAGGATAAAGGCAAGAGTAATACGGACAGTAATAATAGTAACAAGAATAATAATAACAGTTATAGCGATAATAATAATAATAATAATAAGGATAATAATAATAGTTATAAGGATAAAGACCAGAGGAATACGGTTAATAGTAATAGTAATAAGAATAAAAATAACAGTTATAGCGATAATAATAATAATAATAAGGATAATAATAATAGTTATAAGGAGAAAAGCAAGAGGAATAGGGATAATAATAATAGTAACAAGAATAATAATAACAGTTATAGCGATAATAATAGTAGTTATAAGGAGAAAGACAAGAGGAATAGGGATAATAATAATAGTACCAATAATAATAACAACAGTTATAGCGATAATAATAATAATAATAAGGATAGTAATAATAGTTATAAGGAGGAAGACAAAAGGAATAGGGATAATAATAATAGTAACAAGAATAATAATAACAGTTATAGCGGTAGTAACAATAGTATTAAGGATAAAGGCAAGAGTAATACGGACAGTAATAATAGTAACAAGAATAATAATAACAGTTATAGCGATAATAATAATAATAATAATAAGGATAATAATAATAGTTATAAGGATAAAGACCAGAGGAATACGGTTAATAGTAATAGTAATAAGAATAATAATAACAGTTATAGCGATAATAATAATAATAATAAGGATAATAATAATAGTTATAAGGGGAAAGACAAGAGGAATAGGGATAATAATAATAGTAACAAGAATAATAATAACAGTTATAGCGATAATAATAATAGTATTAAGGATAATAATAACAGTTATAGCGATAATAATAATAGTTATACGGAGAAAGACAAGAGGAATAGGGATAATAATAATAGTAACAAGAATAATAATAACAGTTGTAGCGATAATAATAATAGTATTAAGGATAATAATAACAGTTATAGCAATAATAATAATAGTATTAAGGATAATAATAACAGTTATAGCGATAATAATAAGAGTTATAAGGAGAAAGACAAGAGGAATAGGGATAATAATAATAGTAACAAGAATAATAATAACAGTTATAGCGATAATAATAATAGTATTAAGGATAAAGGCAAGAGTAATACGGACAGTAATAATAGTAACAAGAATAATAATAACAGTTATAGCGATAATAATAATAATAATAATAAGGATAATAACAATAGTTATAAGGATAAAGACCAGAGGAATACGGTTAATAGTAATAGTAATAAGAATAATAATACCAGTTACAGCGATAATAATAATAATAATAAGGATAATAATAATAGTTATAAGGAGAAAAACAAGAGGAATAGGGATAATAATAATAGTAACAAGAATAATAATAACAGTTATAGCGATAATAATAGTAGTTATAAGGAGAAAGACAAGAGGAATAGGGATAATAATAATAGTACCAATAATAATAACAACAGTTATAGCGATAATAATAATAATAATAAGGATAGTAATAATAGTTATAAGGAGGAAGACAAAAGGAATAGGGATAATAATAATAGTAACAAGAATAATAATAACAGTTATAGCGGTAATAACAATAGTATTAAGGATAAAGGCAAGAGTAATACGGACAGTAATAATAGTAACAAGAATAATAATAACAGTTATAGCGATAATAATAATAGTAATAAGGATAATAATAATAGTTATAAGGATATAGACAAGAGTAATAGGAATAGTAACAATAGAATAAGCATAATAGTAACAGTTATAGCGATAATAATAATAGTTATCAGGATAAAGACAAGAGGAATAGGGATAATAGTAATAGTAATAATAATAATAATAACAGTTATAGCGATAATAATAATAGTAATAAGGATAATAATAATAGTTATAAGGATATAGACAAGAGGAATAAGGATAATAGTAATAGTAATAAGAATAATAATAACAGTTATAGCGATAATAATAATAGTTATAAGGAGAAAGACAAGAGGAATAGGGATAATAATAATAGTAACAATAATAATAACAACAGTTATAGCGATAATAATAATAGTATTAAGGATAAAGGCAAGAGTAATACGGACAGTAATAATAGTAACAAGAATAATAGTAACAGTTATAGCGATAATAATAATAGTGTTAAGGATAATAATAATAGTTATAAGGATAAAGACAAGAGTAATAGGGATAGTAACAATAGAATAACCATAATAATAACAGTTATAGCGATAATAATAATAGTATTAAGGATAATAATAACAGTTATAGCGATAATAATAATAGTAATAAGGATAATAGTAATAGTTATAAGGATAAAGACAAGGGCAATAGCGATAATAATAATAGTAATAACAATAATAATAACAGTTGTAGCGATAATAATAATAGTAAAAAGGATTAATAATAATAGTTATATGGATAAAGACAAGAGTAATACGGATAGTAACAACAGTAATAAGAATAATAATAACAGTTATAGCGATAATAATAATAATAATAAGGATAATAATAATAGTTATAAGGATAAATACAAGAGGAATAGGGATAATAGTAATAGTAATAAGAATAATAATAACAGTTATAGCGATAATAATAATAATAATAATAAGGATAATAATAATAGTTATAAGGATAAAGACAAGAGGAATACGGTTAATAGTAATATTAATAAGAATAATATTAACAGTTATAGCGATAATAATAATAATAATAAGGATAATAATAATAATAATAAGGATAATAATAATAGTTATAAGGAGAAAGACAAGAGGAATAGGGATAATAATAATGGTAACAAGAATAATAATAACAGTTATAGCTATAATAATAATAGTATTAAGGATAATAATACCAGTTACAGCGATAATAATAATAATAATAAGGATAATAATAATAGTTATAAGGATAAATGCAAGAGGAATAGGGATAATAGTAATAGTAATAAGAATAATAATAACAGTTATAGCGAGAATAATTATAGTTATAAGGAGCAAGACAAGAGGAATAGGGATAATAATAATAGTAACAAGAATAATAGTAACAGTTATAGCGATAATAATAATAATAACAAGAATAATAATAACAGTTATAGCGATTAAAATAATAATAATATGGATAATAATAATAGTAACAAGAATAATAGTAACAGTTATAGCGATAATAATAATAATAATAATAAGGATAATAATAATAGTTATAAGGATAAGGACAAGGGCAATAGCGATAATAATAATAGTAATAACAATAATAATAACAGTTGTAGCGATAATAATAATGGTAAAAAGGATTAATAATAATAGTTATATGGATAAAGACAAGAGTAATACGGATAGTAACAATAGTAATAAGAATAATAATAACAGTTATAGCGATAATAATAATAGTAACAAGAATAATAATAACAGTTATAGCGATAATAATAATAATAATAAGGATAATAATAATAGTTATAAGGAGAAAGACAACAGGAATAGGGATAATAATAATAGTAACAAGAATAATAGTAACAGTTATAGCGATAATAATAATAATAATAAGGATAATAATAATAGTTATAAGGATAAATACAAGAGGAATAGGGATAATAGTAATAGTAATAAGAATAATAATAACAGTTATAGCGATAATAATAATAGTTATAAGGAGAAAGACAAGAGGAATAGGGATAATAATAATAGTAACAAGAATAATAGTAACAGTTATAGCGATAATAATAATAATAACAAGGATAATAATAATAGTTATAAGGATAAATACAACAGGAATAGGGATAATAGTAATAGTAATAAGAATAATAATAACAGTTATAGCGATAATAATAATAGTAATAAGGATTAATAATAATAGTTATATGGATGAAGACAAGAGTAATACGGATAGCAACAACAGTAATAAGAATAAGAATAACAGTTATAGCGATAATAATAATAGTAACAAGAATAATAATAACAGTTATAGCGATAATAATAATAATAATAAGGATAATAATAATAGTTATAAGGAGAAAGACAAGAGGAATAGGGATAATAACAATAGTAACAAGAATAATAGTAACAGTTATAGCGATAATAATAATAATAATAAGGATAATAATAATAGTTATAAGGATAAATACAAGAGGAATAGGGATAATAGTAATAGTAATAAGAATAATAATAACAGTTATAGCGATAATAATAATAGTAATAAGGATTAATAATAATAGTTATATGGATGAAGACAAGAGTAATACGGATAGCAACAATAGTAATAAGAATAATAATAACAGTTATAGCGATAATAATAATAGTAACAAGAATAATAATAACAGTTATGGCGATGATAATAATAATAATAATAAGGATAATAATAATAGTTATAAGGATAAAGACAAGAGGAATACGGTTAATAGTAATATTAATAAGAATAATATTAACAGTTATAGCGATAATAATAATAATAATAAGGATAATAATAATAGTTATAAGGAGAAAGACAAGAGGAATAGGGATAATAATAATAGTAACAAGAATAATAATAACAGTTATAGCGATAATAATAATAGTATTAAGGATAATAATACCAGTTACAGCGATAATAATAATAATAATAAGGATAATAATAATAGTTATAAGGATAAATACAAGAGAAATAGGGATAATAGTAATAGTAATAAGAATAATAATAACAGTTATAGCGAGAATAATAATAGTTATAAGGAGAAAGACAAGAGGAATAGGGATAATAATAATAGTAACAAGAATAATAGTAACAGTTATAGCGATAATAATAATAATAACAAGAATAATAATAACAGTTATAGCGATAATAATAATAATAATATGGATAATAATAATAGTTATAAGGAGAAAGACAAGAGGAATAGGGATAATAATAATAGTAACAAGAATAATAGTAACAGTTATAGCGATAATAATAATAATAATAATAAGGATAATAATAATAGTTATATGGAGAAAGACAAGAGGAATAGGGATAATAGTAATAGTAATAAGAATAGTAATAACAGTTATAGCGATAATAATAATAGTTATAAGGAGAAAGACAAGAGGAATAGGGATAATAATAATAGTAACAAGAATAATAAGAACAGTTATAGCGATAATAATAATAGTAATAAGGATAATAATAATAGTTATAAGGATATAGACAAGAGTAATAGGAATAGTAACAATAGAATAAGCATAATAGTAACAGTTATAGCGATAATAATAATAGTAATAAGGATAATAATAATAGTTATCAGGATAAAGACAAGAGGAATAGGGATAATAGTAACAGTAATAATAATAATAATAACAGTTATAGCGATAATAATAATAGTAATAAGGATAATAATAATAGTTATAAGGATATAGACAAGAGGAATAAGGATAATAGTAATAGTAATAAGAATAATAATAACAGTTATAGCGATAATAATAATAGTAATAAGGATAATAATAATAGTTATAAGGATATAGACAAGAGGAATAGGGATAATAGTAATAGTAATAAGAATAATAATAACAGTTATAGCAATAATAATAATAATAATAAGGATAATAATAATAGTTCTAAGGAGAAAGACAAGAGGAATAGGGATAATAATAATAGTAACAAGAATAATAATAACAGTTATAGCGATAATAATAATAGTATTAAGGACAAAGGCAAGAGTAATACGGACAGTAATAATAGTAACAAGAATAATAGTAACAGTTATAGCGATAATAATAATAGTGTTAAGGATAATAATAATAGTTATAAGGATAAAGACAAGAGTAATAGGGATAGTAACAATAGAATAACCATAATAATAACAGTTATAGCAATAATAGTAATAGTAATAAGAATAATAATAACAGTTATAGCGATAATAATAATAATAATAAGGATAATAATAATAGTTATAAGGAGAAAGACAAGAGGAATAGGGATAATAATAATAGTAACAAGAATAATAGTAACAGTTATAGCGATAATAATAATAATAACAAGGATAATAATAATAGTTATAAGGATAAATACAACAGGAATAGGGATAATAGTAATAGTAATAAGAATAATAATAACAGTTATAGCGATAATAATAATAGTAATAAGGATTAATAATAATAGTTATATGGATGAAGACAAGAGTAATACGGATAGCAACAATAGTAATAAGAATAATAATAACAGTTATAGCGATAATAATAATAGTAACAAGAATAATAATAACAGTTATAGCGATGATAATAATAATAATAATAAGGATAATAATAATAGTTATAAGGATAAAGACAAGAGGAATACGGTTAATAGTAATATTAATAAGAATAATATTAACAGTTATAGCGATAATAATAATAATAATAAGGATAATAATAATAGTTATAAGGAGAAAGACAAGAGGAATAGGGATAATAATAATAGTAACAAGAATAATAATAACAGTTATAGCGATAATAATAATAGTAATAAGGATTAATAATAATAGTTATATGGATAAAGACAAGAGTAATACGGATAGCAACAATAGTAATAAGAATAATAATAACAGTTATAGCGATAATAATAATAGTAACAAGAATAATAGTAACAGTTATAGCGATAATAATAATAGTGTTAAGGATAATAATAATAGTTATAAGGATAAAGACAAGAGTAATAGGGATAGTAACAATAGAATAACCATAATAATAACAGTTATAGCAATAATAGTAATAGTAATAAGAATAATAATAACAGTTATAGCGATAATAATAATAGTTATAAGGAGAAAGACAAGAGGAATAGGGATAATAATAATAGTAACAAGAATAATAAGAACAGTTATAGCCATAATAATAATAATAATAAGGATAATAATAATAGTTATAAGGATAAAGACAAGGCCAATAGGGATAATAATAATAGTAATAAGAATAATAATAACAGTTATTAGCGATAATAATAATAGTTATAAGGATAAAGACAAGAGTAATAGGGATAGTAACAATAGAATAACCATAATAATAACAGTTATAGCGATAATAATAATAGTAACAAGAATAATAATAACAGTTATTAGCGATAATAATAATAGTTATAAGGATAAAGACAAGAGTAATAGGGATAGTAACAATAGAATAACCATAATAATAACAGTTATAGCGATAATAATAATAGTAACAAGAATAATAATAACAGTTATAGCGATAATAATAATAATAATAAGGATAATAATAATAGTTATAAGGATAAATACAAGAGGAATAGGGATAATAGTAATAGTAATAAGAATAATAATAACAGTTATAGCGATAATAATAATAATAATAATAAGGATAATAATAATAGTTATAAGGATAAAGACAAGAGGAATACGGTTAATAGTAATATTAATAAGAAAAATATTAACAGTTATAGCGACAATAATAATAATAATAAGGATAATAATAATAGTTATAAGGAGAAAGACAAGAGGAATAGGGATAATAATAATAGTAACAAGAATAATAATAACAGTTATAGCTATAATAATAATAGTATTAAGGATAATAATACCAGTTACAGCGATAATAATAATAATAATAAGGATAATAATAATAGTTATAAGGATAAATGCAAGAGGAATAGGGATAATAGTAATAGTAATAAGAATAATAATAACAGTTATAGCGAGAATAATTTTAGTTATAAGGAGCAAGACAAGAGGAATAGGGATAATAATAATAGTAACAAGAATAATAGTAACAGTTATAGCGATAATAATAATAATAACAAGAATAATAATAACAGTTATAGCGATAAAAATAATAATAATATGGATAATAATAATAGTAACAAGAATAATAGTAACAGTTATAGCGATAATAATAATAATAATAATAAGGATAATAATAATAGTTATAAGGATAAGGACAAGGGCAATAGCGATAATAATAATAGTAATAACAATAATAATAACAGTTGTAGCGATAATAATAATGGTAAAAAGGATTAATAATAATAGTTATATGGATAAAGACAAGAGTAATACGGATAGTAACAATAGTAATAAGAATAATAATAACAGTTGTAGCGATAATAATAATAGTAACAAGAATAATAATAACAGTTATAGCGATAATAATAATAATAATAAGGATAATAATAATAGTTATAAGGAGAAAGACAACAGGAATAGGGATAATAATAATAGTAACAAGAATAATAGTAACAGTTATAGCGATAATAATAATAATAATAAGGATAATAATAATAGTTATAAGGATAAATACAAGAGGAATATGGATAATAGTAATAGTAATAAGAATAATAATAACAGTTATAGCGATAATAATAATAGTTATAAGGAGAAAGACAAGAGGAATAGGGATAATAATAATAGTAACAAGAATAATAAGAACAGTTATAGCGATAATAATAATAATAATAATAAGGATAATAATAATAGTTATAAGGATAAAGACAAGGCCAATAGGGATAATAATAATAGTAATAAGAATAATAATAACAGTTATTAGCGATAATAATAATAGTTATAAGGATAAAGACAAGAGTAATAGGGATAGTAACAATAGAATAACCATAATAATAACAGTTATAGCGATAATAATAATAGTAACAAGAATAATAATAACAGTTATAGCGATAATAATAATAATAATAAGGATAATAATAATAGTTATAAGGAGAAAGACAAGAGGAATAGGGATAATAATAATAGTAACAAGAATAATAGTAACAGTTATAGCGATAATAATAATAATAACAAGGATAATAATAATAGTTATAAGGATAAATACAACAGGAATAGGGATAATAGTAATAGTAATAAGAATAATAATAACAGTTATAGCGATAATAATAATAGTAATAAGGATTAATAATAATAGTTATATGGATGAAGACAAGAGTAATACGGATAGCAACAACAGTAATAAGAATAAGAATAACAGTTATAGCGATAATAATAATAGTAACAAGAATAATAGTAACAGTTATAGCGATAATAATAATAATAATAAGGATAATAATAATAGTTATAAGGAGAAAGACAAGAGGAATAGGGATAATAACAATAGTAACAAGAATAATAGTAACAGTTATAGCGATAATAATAATAATAATAAGGATAATAATAATAGTTATAAGGATAAATACAAGAGGAATAGGGATAATAGTAATAGTAATAAGAATAATAATAACAGTTATAGCGATAATAATAAT
This sequence comes from Megachile ligniseca, assembly GCA_945859555.1. NCBI lineage: Eukaryota > Metazoa > Arthropoda > Insecta > Hymenoptera > Megachilidae > Megachile > Megachile ligniseca. Next base: position 25,418 of record CAMAOC010000321.1, read on the forward strand.
AGTAATAAGGATTAATAATAATAGTTATATGGATGAAGACAAGAGTAATACGGATAGCAACAATAGTAATAAGAATAATAATAACAGTTATAGCGATAATAATAATAGTAACAAGAATAATAATAACAGTTATAGCGATGATAATAATAATAATAATAAGGATAATAATAATAGTTATAAGGATAAAGAGAAGAGGAATACGGTTAATAGTAATATTAATAAGAATAATATTAACAGTTATAGCGATAATAATAATAATAATAAGGATAATAATAATAGTTATAAGGAGAAAGACAAGAGGAATAGGGATAATAATAATAGTAACAAGAATAATAATAACAGTTATAGCGATAATAATAATAGTATTAAGGATAATAATACCAGTTACAGCGATAATAATAATAATAATAAGGATAATAATAATAGTTATAAGGATAAATACAAGAGGAATAGGGATAATAGTAATAGTAATAAGAATAATAATAACAGTTATAGCGAGAATAATAATAGTTATAAGGAGAAAGACAAGAGGAATAGGGATAATAATAATAGTAACAAGAACAATAGTAACTGTTATAGCGATAATAATAATAATAACAAGAATAATAATAACAGTTATAGCGATAATAATAATAATAATATGGATAATAATAATAGTTATAAGGAGAAAGACAAGAGGAATAGGGATAATAATAATAGTAACAAGAATAATAGTAACAGTTATAGCGATAATAATAATAATAATAATAAGGATAATAATAATAGTTATATGGAGAAAGACAAGAGGAATAGGGATAATAATAATAGTAACAAGAATAATAATAACAGTTATAGCGATAATAATAATAGTATTAAGGATAAAGGCAAGAGTAATACGGACAGTAATAATAGTAACAAGAATAATAATAACAGTTATAGCGATAATAATAATAGTGTTAAGGATAATAATAATAGTTATAAGGAGAAAGACAAGAGGAATAGGGATAATAATGATAGTAACAAGAATAATAAGAACAGTTATAGCGATAATAATAATAATAATAATAAGGATAATAATAATAGTTATAAGGATAAAGACAAGGCCAATAGGGATAATAATAATAGTAATAAGAATAATAATAACAGTTATTAGCGATAATAATAATAGTTATAAGGATAAAGACAAGAGTAATAGGGATAGTAACAATAGAATAACCATAATAATAACAGTTATAGCGATAATAATAATAGTAACAAGAATAATAATAACAGTTATAGCGATAATAATAATAATAATAAGGATAATAATAATAGTTATAAGGAGAAAGACAAGAGGAATAGGGATAATAATAATAGTAACAAGAATAATAGTAACAGTTATAGCGATAATAATAATAATAACAAGGATAATAATAATAGTTATAAGGATAAATACAAGAGGAATAGGGATAATAGTAATAGTAATAAGAATAATAATAACAGTTATAGCGATAATAATAATAGTAATAAGGATTAATAATAATAGTTATATGGATGAAGACAAGAGTAATACGGATAGCAACAACAGTAATAAGAATAAGAATAACAGTTATAGCGATAATAATAATAGTAACAAGAATAATAATAACAGTTATAGCGATAATAATAATAATAATAAGGATAATAATAATAGTTATAAGGAGAAAGACAAGAGGAATAGGGATAATAACAATAGTAACAAGAATAATAGTAACAGTTATAGCGATAATAATAATAATAATAAGGATAATAATAATAGTTATAAGGATAAATACAAGAGGAATAGGGATAATAGTAATAGTAATAAGAATAATAATAACAGTTATAGCGATAATAATAATAGTAATAAGGATTAATAATAATAGTTATATGGATAAAGACAAGAGTAATACGGATAGCAACAATAGTAATAAGAATAATAATAACAGTTATAGCGATAATAATAATAGTAACAAGAATAATAATAACAGTTATAGCGATGATAATAATAATAATAATAAGGATAATAATAATAGTTATAAGGATAAAGACAAGAGGAATACGGTTAATAGTAATATTAATAAGAATAATATTAACAGTTATAGCGATAATAATAATAATAATAAGGATAATAATAATAGTTATAAGGAGAAAGACAAGAGGAATAGGGATAATAATAATAGTAACAAGAATAATAATAACAGTTATAGCGATAATAATAATAGTATTAAGGATAATAATACCAGTTACAGCGATAATAATAATAATAATAAGGATAATAATAATATTTATAACGATAAATACAAAAGGAATAGGGATAATAGTAATAGTAATAAGAATAATAATAACAGTTATAGCGAGAATAATAATAGTTATAAGGAGAAAGACAAGAGTAATAGGGATAGTAACAAGAGAATAACCATAATAATAACAGTTATAGCGATAATAATAATAGTAATAAGGATAATAATAATAGTTATAAGGATAAAGACAAGGGCAATAGCGATAATAATAATAGTAATAACAATAATATTAACAGTTGTAGCGATAATAATAATAGTAAAAAGGATTAATAATAATAGTTATATGGATAAAGACAAGAGTAATACGGATAGTAACAATAGTAATAAGAATAATAATAACAGTTATAGCGATAATAATAATAGTAACAAGAATAATAATAACAGTTATAGCGATAATAATAATAATAATAAGGATAATAATAATAGTTATAAGGAGAAAGACAAAAGGAATAGGGATAATAATAATAGTAACAAGAATAATAGTAACAGTTATAGCGATAATAATAATAATAATAAGGATAATAATAATAGTTATAAGGATAAATACAAGAGGAATAGGGATAATAGTAATAGTAATAAGAATAATAGTAACAGTTATAGCGATAATAATAATAGTTATAAGGAGAAAGACAAGAGGAATAGGGATAATAATAATAGCAACAAGAATAATAAGAACAGTTATAGCGATAATAATAATAATAATAATAAGGATAATAATAATAGTTATAAGGATAAAGACAAGGCCAATAGGAATAATAATAATAGTAATAAGAATAATAATAACAGTTATTAGCGATAATAATAATAGTTATAAGGATAAAGACAAGAGTAATAGGGATAGTAACAATAGAATAACCATAATAATAACAGTTATAGCGATAATAATAATAGTAACAAGAATAATAATAACAGTTATAACGATAATAATAATAATAATAAGGATAATAATAATAGTTATAAGGAGAAAGACAAAAGGAATAGGGATAATAATAATAGTAACAAGAATAATAGTAACAGTTATAGCGATAATAATAATAATAATAATAAGGATAATAATAATAGTTATAAGGAGAAAGACAAGAGGAATAGGGATAATAATAATAGTAACAATAATAATAACAACAGTTATAGCGATAATAATAATAATAATAAGGATAATAATAATAGTTATAAGGAGAAAGACAAAAGGAATAGGGATAATAATAATAGTAACAAGGATAATAATAACAGTTATAGCGGCAATAATAATAGTATTAAGGATAAAGGCAGGAGTAATACGGACAGTAATAATAGTAACAAGAATAATAATAACAGTTATAGCGATAATAATAATAGTAATAAGGATAATAATAATAGTTATAAGGAGAAAGACAAGAGGAATAGGGATAATAATAATAGTAACAAGAATAATAATAACAGTTATAGCGATAATAATAATAGTATTAAGGATAATAATAACAGTTATAGCGATAATAATAATAATAATAAGGATAATAATAATAGTTATAAGGAGAAAGGCAAAAGGAATAGGGATAATAATAATAGTAACAAGAATAATAGTAACAGTTATAGCGATAATAATAATAATAATAAGGATAATAATAATAGTTATAAGGATATAGACAAGAGGAATAGGGATAATAATAATAGTAACAAGAATAATAGTAACAGTTATAGCGATAATAATAATAATAACAAGAATAATAATAACAGTTATAGCGATAATAATAATAATAATATGGATAATAATAATAGTTATAAGGAGAAAGACAAGAGGAATAGGGATAATAATAATAGTAACAAGAATAATAGTAACAGTTATAGCGATAATAATAATAATAATAATAATAAGGATAATAATAATAGTTATATGGAGAAAGACAAGAGGAATAGGGATAATAATAATAGTAACAAGAATAATAATAACAGTTATAGCGATAATAATAATAGTAATAAGGATAATAATAATAGTTATAAGGATAAAGACAAGGGCAATAGCGATAATAATAATAGTAATAACAATAATATTAACAGTTGTAGCGATAATAATAATAGTAAAAAGGATTAATAATAATAGTTATATGGATAAAGACAAGAGTAATACGGATAGTACCAATAGTAATAAGAATAATAATAACAGTTATAGCGATAATAATAATAGTAACAAGAATAATAATAACAGTTATAGCGATAATAATAATAGTAACAAGAATAATAATAACAGTTATAGCGATAATAATAATAGTAATAAGGATAATAATAACAGTTATAGCGATAATAATAATAGTAATAAGGATAATAATAATAGTTATATGGATAAAGACAAGAGTAATACGGATAGTAACAATAGAATAAGGATAATAATAACAGTTATAGCGATAATAATAATAGTAATAAGGATAATAATAATAGTTATATGGATAAAGACAAGAGGAATAGGGATAATAATAATAGTAAGAAGAATAATAATAACAGTTGTTGCGATAATAATAATAGTAATAAGGATAATAATAATAGTAATAAGGATAATAATAAAAGTTATAAGGATAAAGGCAAGAGTAATACGGATAGTAACAATAGAATAAGGATTATAATAACAGTTATAGCGATAACAATAATAGTAATAAGGATAATAATAACAGTTATAGCGATAATAATAATAGTAATAAGGATAATAATAATAGTTATAAGGATGAAGACAAGAGGAATACGGATAGTAACAATAGAATATGGATAATAATAACAGTTATAGCGATAATAATAATAGTAATAAGGATAATAATAATAGTTATAAGGATAAAGACAAGAGGAATTGGGATAATAGGAATAGTAATAAGAATAGTAATAACAGTAATAATGATAATAATAACATTAATAGCGATAATAATAATCATAATAAGAATAATAATAACAGTTATAGCGATAATAATAATAGTAATACGGACAATAATAACAGTTATAGCGATAATAACAATAATAATAAAGATAATAATAATAGTCATAAGGATAAAGACAAGAGGAATAGGGATAATAATAACAGAAATAGGAATAATAATAACACTTAAAGCGATAATAATAATAATAATAATAATAGTAAGGATAATAATAATAGTTAGAAGGACAAAGACAAGAGTAATACGGATAGTAAGAATAGAATGAGGATAATAATAATAGTTATAAGGATAAAGGCAAGAGTAAAACGGATAGTAACAATAGAAGAAGGATAATAATAACAGTTATAGCGATAATAGTAACAGGAATAATGATAATAATAACAGTTATAGCGATAATAATATTAGCAATACGGATAATAATAATAGTTATAAGGATAAAGACAAGAGGAATAGGGATAATAATAATAGTAAGGATAATAATAATAATAGAAGGTCAAAGACAAGAGTAATACGGATAGTAACAATAGAATTAGGATAATAATAACGGTTATAGCGATAATAATAATAATAATAACAATAATAATAATAGTAATAAGGATAATAATAATAGTTATAAGGATAAAGACAAGAGTAATACGGATAGTAACAATAGAATAAGGATAATAATAACATTTATAGCGATAATAATAACAGTAATAAGGATAATAATTATAGTTATAAGGATAAAGATAAGAGGAATTGGGATAATAGGAATAGTAATAAGAATAGTAATAACAGTAATAATGATAATAATAACATTAATAGCGATAATAATAATAGTTGTAAGGATAAAGACAAGAGGAATAGGGATAGTAATGATGGCAGAAAGATAATAAGAAGAGTTATAGAGATAATAATAATGGTAATAAGGATAATAATAACAGTCATAAGGATAAACGCAAGAGTAATACGGATAGTAACAATAGAATAAGGATAATAATATCAGTTATAGCGATAATAATAATAATAATAAGGATAATAATAATAGTTATAAACATAAAGACAGGAGAAATAGGGATAATAATAATAGTAATAAGAATAATAATAACAGTTATAGCGATAATAATAATAGTAAAAAGGATAATAATAATAGTTATAAGGATAAAGACAAGAGTAATACGGATAGTAACAATAGAGTGAGGATAATAATAATAGTTATAAGGATAAAGGCAAGAGTAAAACGGGTAGTAACAATAGAAGAAGGATAATAATAAGAGTTATAGCGATAATAATAATAATAATAAGGATAATAATGACAGTTATAGCGATAATAATAATAGTAATAAGGATAATAATAATAGTTATAAGGATAAAGACAAGAGTAATACGGATAGTAACAATAGAATAAGGATAATAATAAGATTTATAGCGATAATAATAATAGTAATAAGGATAATAATAAGATTTATAGCGATAATAATAATAGTAATAAGAATAATAATAACAGTTATAGCGATAATAATAATAATAATTAGAATAATAATAACAGTTATAGCGATAATAATAATAGTAATAAGGATAATAATAACAGTTATAGCGATAATAATAATAGTAATAAGGATAATAATAATAGTCATTAGGATAAAGACAAGAGGAATAGGGATAATAATAATAGTAATATGAATAATAATAACAGCTATAAGGATAAAGACAAGAGTAATACGGATAGTAACAATAGAATAAGGATTATAATAACAGTTAAGGCGATAATAATAATAGTAATAAGGATAATAATAATAGTTATAAGGATAAAGACAAGAGTAATACGGATAGTAACAATAGAATAAGGATAATAATAACAGTTATAGCGATAATAATAATAATAATAAGGATAATAATAATAGTTATAAGGATAAAGACAAGAGGAATGGGGATAATAATAATAATAATAATAATAAGTATAATAGTAACTGTAATAGCGATAATATTAATAGTAATAAGGATAATAATAACAGTTATAGCGATAATAATAATAATAATAAGGATAATAATAATAGTTATAATGATAAAGACAAGAGAAATAGGGATAATAATAATAGTAATAAGAATAATAATAACAGTTATAGCGATAATAATAATAGTAATAAGGATAATAATAATAGTTATAAGGATAAATACAAGAGTAATACGGATAGTAACAATAGAGTTAGGATAATAGTAATAGTTATAAGGATAAAGGCAAGAGTAAAACGGATAGTAACAACAGAAGAAGGATAATAATAAGAGTAATAGCGATAATAATAATAAGAATATTAATAATAACAGTTATAGCGATAATAATAATAGTAATAAGGATAGTAATACCAGTTATAGCGATAATAATAATAATAATAATAAGGATAAAGACAAGAGAAATAGGGATAATAATAATAGTAATAAGAATAATAATAACAGTTATAGCGATAATAATAATAATAATAAGGATAAAGACAAGAGAAATAGGGATAATAATAATAGTAATAAGAATAATAATAACAGTTATAGCGATAATAATAATAGTAATAAGGATAATAATAACATTTATAGCGATAATAATAATAGTAATAAGAATAATAATAACACATATAGCGATAATAATAATAGTTATAAGGATAAAGACAAGAGGAATAGGGATAATAATAATAAGAAGAAGAATAATAATAACAGTTATGGCGATAATAATAATAGTTATAAGGATAAAGACAAGAGGAATACGGGTAGTAACAATAGAATAAGGATAATAATAACAGTTATAGCGATAATAATAATAGTAATAAGGATAATAGTAATAGTTATAAGGATAAAGACAAGAGTAATACGGATGGTAACAGTAGAATAAAGACATTAATAACAGTTATAGCGATAATAATAATAATAAGAAGAACAATAATAATAGTTATAAGGATAAAGACAAGAGGAATAGAGATAGTAACAATAGAATAAGGATAATAATAACATTTATAGCGATAATAATAATAGTAATAAGAATAATAATAACAGTTATAGCGATAATAATAATAATAATAAGAATAATAATAACAGTTATAGCGATAATAATAATAGTAATAAGGATAATAATAATAGTTATAAGGATAAAGACAAGAGGAATACGGATAGTAACAATAGAATAGGGATAATAATAACAGTTATAGCGATAATAATAATAGTATTAAGAATAATAATAACATTTATAGCGATAATAATAATAGTAACAAGAATAATAATAACAGTTATAGCGATAATAATAATAGTAATAAGGATAATAATAACAGTTATAGCGATAATAATAATAGTAACAAGAATAATAATAACAGTTATAGCGATAATATTAATAGTAATAAGGATAATAATAACAGTTATAGCGATAATAATAATAATAATAAGGATAATAATAATAGTTATAATGATAAAGACAAGAGAAATAGGGATAATAATAATAGTAATAAGAATAATAATAACAGTTATAGCGATAATAATAATAGTAATAAGGATAATAATAATAGTTATAAGGATAAATACAAGAGTAATACGGATAGTAACAATAGAGTTAGGATAATAGTAATAGTTATAAGGATAAAGGCAAGAGTAAAACGGATAGTAACAACAGAAGAAGGATAATAATAAGAGTAATAGCGATAATAATAATAAGAATATTAATAATAACAGTTATAGCGATAATAATAATAGTAATAAGGATAGTAATACCAGTTATAGCGATAATAATAATAATAATAATAAGGATAAAGACAAGAGAAATAGGGATAATAATAATAGTAATAAGAATAATAATAACAGTTATAGCGATAATAATAATAATAATAAGGATAAAGACAAGAGAAATAGGGATAATAATAATAGTAATAAGAATAATAATAACAGTTATAGCGATAATAATAATAGTAATAAGGATAATAATAACATTTATAGCGATAATAATAATAGTAATAAGAATAATAATAACACATATAGCGATAATAATAATAGTTATAAGGATAAAGACAAGAGGAATAGGGATAATAATAATAAGAAGAAGAATAATAATAACAGTTATGGCGATAATAATAATAGTTATAAGGATAAAGACAAGAGGAATACGGGTAGTAACAATAGAATAAGGATAATAATAACAGTTATAGCGATAATAATAATAGTAATAAGGATAATAGTAATAGTTATAAGGATAAAGACAAGAGTAATACGGATGGTAACAGTAGAATAAAGACATTAATAACAGTTATAGCGATAATAATAATAATAAGAAGAACAATAATAATAGTTATAAGGATAAAGACAAGAGGAATAGAGATAGTAACAATAGAATAAGGATAATAATAACATTTATAGCGATAATAATAATAGTAATAAGAATAATAATAACAGTTATAGCGATAATAATAATAATAATAAGAATAATAATAACAGTTATAGCGATAATAATAATAGTAATAAGGATAATAATAATAGTTATAAGGATAAAGACAAGAGGAATACGGATAGTAACAATAGAATAGGGATAATAATAACAGTTATAGCGATAATAATAATAGTATTAAGAATAATAATAACATTTATAGCGATAATAATAATAGTAACAAGAATAATAATAACAGTTATAGCGATAATAATAATAGTAATAAGGATAATAATAACAGTTATAGCGATAATAATAATAGTAACAAGAATAATAATAACAGTTATAGCGATAATAATAATAGTAATAAGGATAATAATAACAGTTATAGCGATAATAATAATAGTAATAAGGATAATAATAATAGTTATATGGATAAAGACAAGAGTAATACGGATAGTAACAATAGAATGAGGATAATAATAACATTTATAGCGATAATAATAATAGTCATAAGAATAATAATAACAGTTATAGCGATAATAATAATAGTAATAAGGATAATTATAACAGTTATAGCGATAATAATAATAATAATAAGGATAATAATAATAGTTATAAGGATGAAGACAAGAGGAATACGGATAGTAACAATAGAATAAGGATAATAATAACATTTATAGCGATAATAATAATAGTAATAAGAATAATAATAACGGTTATAGCGATAATAATAATAGTAATAAGAATAATAATAACAGTTATAGCGATAATAATAATAGTAATAAGGATAATAATAACAGTTATAGCAATAATAATAATAATAATAAAGATAATAATAATAGTCATAAGGATAAACACAAGAGGAATAGGGATAATAATAATAGTAATAAGAATAATAATAACAGTCATAAGGATAATGACAGGAGTAATACGGATAGTAACAATAGAATAAGGATAATAATAACGGTTATAGCGATAATAATAATAGTAATAAGAATAATAATAATAGTTATAAGGATAAAGACAAGAGAAATAGGGATAATAATAATAGTATTAAGAATAATTATAACAGTTATAGCGATAATAATAATAGTAATAAGAATAATTATAGCAGTTATAGCGATAATAATAATAGTAATAAGGATAGTAATAATAGTTATAAGTATAAAGACAAGAGTAATACGGATAGTAACAATAGAATAAGGATAATAATAACAGTTATAGCGATAATAATAATAGTAATGAGGATAATAATAATAGATATAAGGATAAAGACAAGAGGAATAGGTATAATAATAATAGTAAGAAGAATAATAATAACAGTTGTTGCGATAATAATAATAGTAATAAGGATAATTATAACAGTTATAGCGATAATAATAATAATAAGGATAATAATAATAGTTATAAGGATAAAGACAAGAGTAATACGGATAGTAACAATAGAGTGAGGATAATAATAATAGTTATAAGGATAAAGGCAAGAGTAAAACGGGTAGTAACAATAGAAGAAGGATAATAATAAGAGTTATAGCGATAATAATAATAATAATAAGGATAATAATGACAGTTATAGCGATAATAATAATAGTAATAAGGATAATAATAATAGTTATAAGGATAAATACAAGAGTAATACGGATAGTAACAATAGAGTTAGGATAATAGTAATAGTTATAAGGATAAAGGCAAGAGTAATACGGATAGTAACAATAGAATAAGGATTATAATAACAGTTATAGCGATAATAATAATAGTAATAAGGATAATTATAACAGTTATAGCGATAATAATAATAGTAATAAGGATAATAATAATAGTTATAAGGATAAAGACAAGAGTAATACGGATAGTAACAATAGAATAAGGATAATAATAACATTTATAGCGATAATAATAATAGTAATAAGGATAATAATTATAGTTATAAGGATAAAGACAAGAGGAATTGGGATAATAGGAATAGTAATAAGAATAGTAATAACAGTAATAATGATAATAATAACATTAATAGCGATAATAATAATAGTTATAAGGATAAAGACAAGAGGAATAGGGATAATAATAATCATAATAAGAATAATAATAACAGTTATAGCGATAATAATAATAGTAATACGGACAATAATAACAGTTATAGCGATAATAACAATAATAATAAAGATAATAATAATAGTCATAAGGATAAAGACAAGAGGAATAGGGATAATAATAACAGAAATAGGAATAATAATAACACTTAAAGCGATAATAATAATAATAATAATAATAGTAAGGATAATAATAATAGTTAGAAGGACAAAGACAAGAGTAATACGGATAGTAAGAATAGAATGAGGATAATAATAATAGTAATAAGGATAATAATAATAGTTATAAGGATAAAGACAAGAGTAATACGGATAGTAACAATAGTAATAAGGATAATAATAATAGTTATAAGGATAAAGACAAGAGTAATACGGATAGTAACAATAGAATAAGGATAATAATAACAGTAATAAGGATAATAATTATAGTTATAAGGATAAAGACAAGAGGAATTGGGATAATAGGAATAGTAATAAGAATAGTAATAACAGTAATAATGATAATAATAACATTAATAGCGATAATAATAATAGTTGTAAGGATAAAGACAAGAGGAATAGGGATAGTAATGATGGCAGAAAGATAATAAGAAGAGTTATAGAGATAATAATAATGGTAATAAGGATAATAATAACAGTCATAAGGATAAACGCAAGAGTAATACGGATAGTAACAATAGAATAAGGATAATAATATCAGTTATAGCGATAATAATAATAATAATAAGGATAATAATAATAGTTATAAACATAAAGACAGGAGAAATAGGGATAATAATAATAGTAATAAGAATAATAATAACAGTTATAGCGATAATAATAATAGTAAAAAGGATAATAATAATAGTTATAAGGATAAAGACAAGAGTAATACGGATAGTAACAATAGAGTGAGGATAATAATAATAGTTATAAGGATAAAGGCAAGAGTAAAACGGGTAGTAACAATAGAAGAAGGAAAATAATAAGAGTTATAGCGATAATAATAATAATAATAAGGATAATAATGACAGTTATAGCGATAATAATAATAGTAATAAGGATAATAATAATAGTTATAAGGATAAAGACAAGAGTAATACGGATAGTAACAATAGAATAAGGATAATAATAAGATTTATAGCGATAATAATAATAGTAATAAGGATAATAATAAGATTTATAGCGATAATAATAATAGTAATAAGAATAATAATAACAGTTATAGCGATAATAATAATAATAATAAGAATAATAATAACAGTTATAGCGATAATAATAATAATAATAAGGATAAAGACAAGAGAAATAGGGATAATAATAATAGTAATAAGAATAATAATAACAGTTATAGCGATAATAATAATAGTAATAAGGATAATAATAACATTTATAGCGATAATAATAATAGTAATAAGAATAATAATAACACATATAGCGATAATAATAATAGTTATAAGGATAAAGACAAGAGGAATAGGGATAATAATAATAAGAAGAAGAATAATAATAACAGTTATGGCGATAATAATAATAGTTATAAGGATAAAGACAAGAGGAATACGGGTAGTAACAATAGAATAAGGATAATAATAACAGTTATAGCGATAATAATAATAGTAATAAGGATAATAGTAATAGTTATAAGGATAAAGACAAGAGTAATAGGGATGGTAACAGTAGAATAAAGACATTAATAACAGTTATTGCGATAATAATAATAATAAGAAGAACAATAATAATAGTTATAAGGATAAAGACAAGAGGAATAGAGATAGTAACAATAGAATAAGGATAATAATAACATTTATAGCGATAATAATAATAGTAATAAGAATAATAATAACAGTTATAGCGATAATAATAATAATAATAAGAATAATAATAACAGTTATAGCGATAATAATAATAGTAATAAGGATAATAATAATAGTTATAAGGATAAAGACAAGAGGAATACGGATAGTAACAATAGAATAGGGATAATAATAACAGTTATAGCGATAATAATAATAGTATTAAGAATAATAATAACATTTATAGCGATAATAATAATAGTAACAAGAATAATAATAACAGTTATAGCGATAATAATAATAGTAATAAGGATAATAATAACAGTTATAGCGATAATAATAATAGTAACAAGAATAATAATAACAGTTATAGCGATAATAATAATAGTAATAAGAATAATAATAACAGTTATAGCGATAATAATAATAGTAATAAGGATAATAATAACAGTTATAGCAATAATAATAATAATAATAATGATAATAATAATAGTCATAAGGATAAACACAAGAGGAATAGGGATAATAATAATAGTAATAAGAATAATAATAACAGTCATAAGGATAATGACAAGAGTAATACGGATAGTAACAATAGAATAAGGATAATAATAACGGTTATAGCGATAATAATAATAGTAATAAGAATAATAATAATAGTTATAAGGATAAAGACAAGAGAAATAGGGATAATAATAATAGTAATAAGAATAATAATAACAGTTATAGCGATAATAATAATAGTAATAAGGATAATAATAACAGTTATAGCGATAATAATAATAATAATAAGGATAAAGACAAGAGAAATAGGGATAATAATAATAGTAATAAGAATAATAATAACAGTTATAGCGATAATAATAATAATAATAAGGATAAAGACAAGAAAAATAGGGATAATAATAATAGTAATAAGAATAATAATAACAGTTATAGCGATAATAATAATAGTAATAAGGATAATAATAATAGTTATAAGGATAAATACAAGAGTAATACGGATAGTAACAATAGAGTTAGGATAATAGTAATAGTTATAAGGATAAAGGCAAGAGTAATACGGATAGTAACAATAGAATAAGGATTATAATAACAGTTATAGCGATAATAATAATAGTAATAAGGATAATTATAACAGTTATAGCGATAATAATAATAGTAATAAGGATAATAATAATAGTTATAAGGATAAAGACAAGAGTAATACGGATAGTAACAATAGAATAAGGATAATAATAACATTTATAGCGATAATAATAATAGTAATAAGGATAATAATTATAGTTATAAGGATAAAGACAAGAGGAATTGGGATAATAGGAATAGTAATAAGAATAGTAATAACAGTAATAATGATAATAATAACATTAATAGCGATAATAATAATAGTTATAAGGATAAAGACAAGAGGAATAGGGATAATAATAATCATAATAAGAATAATAATAACAGTTATAGCGATAATAATAATAGTAATACGGACAATAATAACAGTTATAGCGATAATAACAATAATAATAAAGATAATAATAATAGTCATAAGGATAAAGACAAGAGGAATAGGGATAATAATAACAGAAATAGGAATAATAATAACACTTAAAGCGATAATAATAATAATAATAATAATAGTAAGGATAATAATAATAGTTATAAGGATGAAGACAAGAGCAATAGGGATAATAATAATAGTATTAAGAATAATTATAACAGTTATAGCGATAATAATAATAGTAATAAGAATAATTATAGCAGTTATAGCGATAATAATAATAGTAATAAGGATAGTAATAATAGTTATAAGTATAAAGACAAGAGTAATACGGATAGTAACAATAGAATAAGGATAATAATAACAGTTATAGCGATAATAATAATAGTAATGAGGATAATAATAATAGATATAAGGATAAAGACAAGAGGAATAGGGATAATAATAATAGTAAGAAGAATAATAATAACAGTTGTTGCGATAATAATAATAGTAATAAGGATAATTATAACAGTTATAGCGATAATAATAATAATAAGGATAATAATAATAGTTATAAGGATAAAGACAAGAGTAATACGGATAGTAACAATAGAGTGAGGATAATAATAATAGTTATAAGGATAAAGGCAAGAGTAAAACGGGTAGTAACAATAGAAAGAAGGATAATAATAAGAGTTATAGCGATAATAATAATATAATAAGGATAATAATGACAGTTATAGCGATAATAATAATAGTAATAAGGATAATAATAATAGTTATAAGGATAAATACAAGAGTAATACGGATAGTAACAATAGAGTTAGGATAATAGTAATAGTTATAAGGATAAAGGCAAGAGTAATACGGATAGTAACAATAGAATAAGGATTATAATAACAGTTATAGCGATAATAATAATAGTAATAAGAATAATTATAACAGTTATAGCGATAATAATAATAGTAATAAGGATAATAATAATAGTTATAAGGATGAAGGCAAGAGTAAAACGGATAGTAACAATAGAAGAAGGATAATAATAACAATTATAGCGATAATAGTAACAGGAATAATGATAATAATAACAGTTATAGCGATAATAATATTAGTAATACGGATAATAATAATAGTTATAAGGATAAAGACAAGAGGAATAGGGATAATAATAATAGTAATAAGAATAATTATAACAGTTATAGCGATAATAATAATAGTAATAAGAATAATTATAGCAGTTATAGCGATAATAATAATAGTAATAAGGATAGTAATAATAGTTATAAGTATAAAGACAAGAGTAATACGGATAGTAACAATAGAATAAGGATAATAATAACAGTTATAGCGATAATAATAATAGTAATAAGGATAATAATAATAGTTATAAGGATAAAGAGGAGAGGAATAGGGATAATAATAATAGTAAGAAGAATAATAATAACAGTTGTTGCGATAATAATAATAGTAATAAGGATAATAATAATAGTAATAAGGATAATAATAAAAGTTATAAGGATAAAGGCAAGAGTAATACGGATAGTAACAATAGAATAAGGATTATAATAACAGTTATAGCGATAATAATAATAGTAATAAGGATAATTATAACAGTTATAGCGATAATAATAATAATAAGGATAATAATAATAGTTATAAGGACGAAGGCAAGAGTAAAACGGATAGTAACAATAGAATATGGATAATAATAACAGTTATAGCGATAATAATAATAGTAATAAGGATAATAATAATAGTTATAAGGATAAAGACTTGAGTAATACGGATAGTAACAATAGAATAAGGATAATAATAACATTTATAGCGATAATAATAATAGTAATAAGGACAATAATTATAGTTATAAGGATAAAGACAAGAGGAATTGGGATAATAGGAATAGTAATAAGAATAGTAATAACAGTAATAATGATAATAATAACATTAATAGCGATAATAATAATAGTTATAAGGATAAAGACAAGAGGAATAGGGATAATAATAATCATAATAAGAATAATAATAACAGTTATAGCGATAATAATAATAGTAATACGGACAATAATAACAGTTATAGCGATAATAATAATAGTAATAAGGATAATTATAACAGTTATAGCGATAATAATAATAATAAGGATAATAATAATAGTTATAAGGATAAAGACAAGAGTAATACGGATAGTAACAATAGAGTGAGGATAATAATAATAGTTATAAGGATAAAGGCAAGAGTAAAACGGGTAGTAACAATAGAAGAAGGATAATAATAAGAGTTATAGCGATAATAATAATAATAATAAGGATAATAATGACAGTTATAGCGATAATAATAATAGTAATAAGGATAATAATAATAGTTATAAGGATAAATACAAGAGTAATACGGATAGTAACAATAGAGTTAGGATAATAGTAATAGTTATAAGGATAAAGGCAAGAGTAATACGGATAGTAACAATAGAATAAGGATTATAATAACAGTTATAGCGATAATAATAATAGTAATAAGAATAATTATAACAGTTATAGCGATAATAATAATAGTAATAAGGATAATAATAATAGTTATAAGGATGAAGGCAAGAGTAAAACGGATAGTAACAATAGAAGAAGGATAATAATAACAATTATAGCGATAATAGTAACAGGAATAATGATAATAATAACAGTTATAGCGATAATAATATTAGTAATACGGATAATAATAATAGTTATAAGGATAAAGACAAGAGGAATAGGGATAATAATAATAGTAATAAGAATAATTATAACAGTTATAGCGATAATAATAATAGTAATAAGAATAATTATAGCAGTTATAGCGATAATAATAATAGTAATAAGGATAGTAATAATAGTTATAAGTATAAAGACAAGAGTAATACGGATAGTAACAATAGAATAAGGATAATAATAACAGTTATAGCGATAATAATAATAGTAATAAGGATAATAATAATAGTTATAAGGATAAAGAGGAGAGGAATAGGGATAATAATAATAGTAAGAAGAATAATAATAACAGTTGTTGCGATAATAATAATAGTAATAAGGATAATAATAATAGTAATAAGGATAATAATAAAAGTTATAAGGATAAAGGCAAGAGTAATACGGATAGTAACAATAGAATAAGGATTATAATAACAGTTATAGCGATAATAATAATAGTAATAAGGATAATTATAACAGTTATAGCGATAATAATAATAATAAGGATAATAATAATAGTTATAAGGACGAAGGCAAGAGTAAAACGGATAGTAACAATAGAATATGGATAATAATAACAGTTATAGCGATAATAATAATAGTAATAAGGATAATAATAATAGTTATAAGGATAAAGACTTGAGTAATACGGATAGTAACAATAGAATAAGGATAATAATAACATTTATAGCGATAATAATAATAGTAATAAGGACAATAATTATAGTTATAAGGATAAAGACAAGAGGAATTGGGATAATAGGAATAGTAATAAGAATAGTAATAACAGTAATAATGATAATAATAACATTAATAGCGATAATAATAATAGTTATAAGGATAAAGACAAGAGGAATAGGGATAATAATAATCATAATAAGAATAATAATAACAGTTATAGCGATAATAATAATAGTAATACGGACAATAATAACAGTTATAGCGATAATAATAATAGTAATAAGGATAATTATAACAGTTATAGCGATAATAATAATAATAAGGATAATAATAATAGTTATAAGGATAAAGACAAGAGTAATACGGATAGTAACAATAGAGTGAGGATAATAATAATAGTTATAAGGATAAAGGCAAGAGTAAAACGGGTAGTAACAATAGAAGAAGGATAATAATAAGAGTTATAGCGATAATAATAATAATAATAAGGATAATAATGACAGTTATAGCGATAATAATAATAGTAATAAGGATAATAATAATAGTTATAAGGATAAATACAAGAGTAATACGGATAGTAACAATAGAGTTAGGATAATAGTAATAGTTATAAGGATAAAGGCAAGAGTAATACGGATAGTAACAATAGAATAAGGATTATAATAACAGTTATAGCGATAATAATAATAGTAATAAGAATAATTATAACAGTTATAGCGATAATAATAATAGTAATAAGGATAATAATAATAGTTATAAGGATGAAGGCAAGAGTAAAACGGATAGTAACAATAGAAGAAGGATAATAATAACAATTATAGCGATAATAGTAACAGGAATAATGATAATAATAACAGTTATAGCGATAATAATATTAGTAATACGGATAATAATAATAGTTATAAGGATAAAGACAAGAGGAATAGGGATAATAATAATAGTAATAAGAATAATTATAACAGTTATAGCGATAATAATAATAGTAATAAGAATAATTATAGCAGTTATAGCGATAATAATAATAGTAATAAGGATAGTAATAATAGTTATAAGTATAAAGACAAGAGTAATACGGATAGTAACAATAGAATAAGGATAATAATAACAGTTATAGCGATAATAATAATAGTAATAAGGATAATAATAATAGTTATAAGGATAAAGAGGAGAGGAATAGGGATAATAATAATAGTAAGAAGAATAATAATAACAGTTGTTGCGATAATAATAATAGTAATAAGGATAATAATAATAGTAATAAGGATAATAATAAAAGTTATAAGGATAAAGGCAAGAGTAATACGGATAGTAACAATAGAATAAGGATTATAATAACAGTTATAGCGATAATAATAATAGTAATAAGGATAATTATAACAGTTATAGCGATAATAATAATAATAAGGATAATAATAATAGTTATAAGGACGAAGGCAAGAGTAAAACGGATAGTAACAATAGAATATGGATAATAATAACAGTTATAGCGATAATAATAATAGTAATAAGGATAATAATAATAGTTATAAGGATAAAGACTTGAGTAATACGGATAGTAACAATAGAATAAGGATAATAATAACATTTATAGCGATAATAATAATAGTAATAAGGACAATAATTATAGTTATAAGGATAAAGACAAGAGGAATTGGGATAATAGGAATAGTAATAAGAATAGTAATAACAGTAATAATGATAATAATAACATTAATAGCGATAATAATAATAGTTATAAGGATAAAGACAAGAGGAATAGGGATAATAATAATCATAATAAGAATAATAATAACAGTTATAGCGATAATAATAATAGTAATACGGACAATAATAACAGTTATAGCGATAATAACAATAATAATAAAGATAATAATAATAGTCATAAGGATAAAGACAAGAGGAATAGGGATAATAATAACAGAAATAGGAATAATAATAACACTTAAAGCGATAATAATAATAATAATAATAATAGTAAGGATAATAATAATAGTTAGAAGGACAAATACAAGAGTAATACGGATAGTAAGAATAGAATGAGGATAATAATAATAGTTATAAGGATAAAGGCAAGAGTAAAACGGATAGTAACAATAGAAGAAGGGTAATAATAACAGTTATAGCGATAATAGTAACAGGAATAATGATAATAATAACAGTTATAGCGATAATAATATTAGTAATACGGATAATAATAATAGTTATAAGGATAAAGACAAGAGGAATAGGGATAATAATAATAGAAATAGGAATAATAATAACACTTAAAGCGATAATAATAATAATAATAATAATAGTAAGGATAATAATAATAGTTATAAGGATAAAGGCAAGAGTAAACCGGATAGTAACAATAGAAGAAGGATATTAATAACAGTTATAGCGATAATAGTAACAGGAATAATGATAATAATAACAGTTATAGCGATAATAGTAACAGGAATAATGATAATAATAACAGTTATAGCGATAATAATATTAGTAATACGGATAATAATAATA
Source organism: Megachile ligniseca (assembly GCA_945859555.1). Lineage (NCBI taxonomy): Eukaryota > Metazoa > Arthropoda > Insecta > Hymenoptera > Megachilidae > Megachile > Megachile ligniseca. The sequence goes on from CAMAOC010000321.1 coordinate 46,203, forward strand.
ATTATAAGGATAAAGACAAGAGGAATATCGATAATAATAATAGAAATAGGAATAATAATAACACTTAAAGCGATAATAATAATAATAATAATAATAGTAAGGATAATAATAATAATAGAAGGTCAAATACAAGAGTAATACGGATAGTAACAATAGAATTAGGATAATAATAACGGTTATAGCGATAATAATAATAATAATAAGAATAATAATAATAGTAATAAGGATAATAATAATAGTTATATGGATAAAGACAAGAGTAATACGGATAGTAACAATAGAATAAGGATAATAATAACATTTATAGCGATAATAATAATAATAATAAGAATAATAATAATAGTTATAAGGATGAAGACAAGAGCAATAGGGATAATAATAATAGTATTAAGAATAATTATAACAGTTATAGCGATAATAATAATAGTAATAAGAATAATTATAGCAGTTATAGCGATAATAATAATAGTAATAAGGATAGTAATAATAGTTATAAGTATAAAGACAAGAGTAATACGGATAGTAACAATAGAATAAGGATAATAATAACAGTTATAGCGATAATAATAATAGTAATGAGGATAATAATAATAGATATAAGGATAAAGACAAGAGGAATAGGGATAATAATAATAGTAAGAAGAATAATAATAACAGTTGTTGCGATAATAATAATAGTAATAAGGATAATTATAACAGTTATAGCGATAATAATAATAATAAGGATAATAATAATAGTTATAAGTATAAAGACAAGAGTAATACGGATAGTAACAATAGAATAAGGATAATAATAACAGTTATAGCGATAATAATAATAGTAATAAGGATAATAATAATAGTTATAATGATAAAGACAAGAGAAATAGGGATAATAATAATAGTAATAAGAATAATAATAACAGTTATAGCGATAAGAATAATAGTAATAAGGATAATAATAATAGTTATAAGGATAAATACAAGAGTAATACGGATAGTAACAATAGAGTTAGGATAATAGTAATAGTTATAAGGATAAAGGCAAGAGTAATACGGATAGTAACAATAGAATAAGGATTATAATAACAGTTATAGCGATAATAATAATAGTAATAAGGATAATTATAACAGTTATAGCGATAATAATAATAGTAATAAGGATAATAATAATAGTTATAAGGATAAAGACAAGAGTAATACGGATAGTAACAATAGAATAAGGATAATAATAACATTTATAGCGATAATAATAATAGTAATAAGGATAATAATTATAGTTATAAGGATAAAGACAAGAGGAATTGGGATAATAGGAATAGTAATAAGAATAGTAATAACAGTAATAATGATAATAATAACATTAATAGCGATAATAATAATAGTTATAAGGATAAAGACAAGAGGAATAGGGATAATAATAATCATAATAAGAATAATAATAACAGTTATAGCAATAATAATAATAGTCATAAGGATAAAGACAAGAGGAATAGGGATAATAATAACAGAAATAGGAATAATAATAACACTTAAAGCGATAATAATAATAATAATAATAATAGTAAGGATAATAATAATAGTTAGAAGGACAAAGACAAGCGTAATACGGATAGTAAGAATAGAATGAGGATAATAATAATAGTTATAAGGATAAAGGCAAGAGTAAAACGGATAGTAACAATAGAAGAAGGATAATAATAACAGTTATAGCGATAATAATAATAGTAATAAGGATAATAGTAATAGTTATAAGGATAAAGGCAAGAGTAAAACGGATAGTAACAACAGAAGAAGGATAATAATAAGAGTAATAGCGATAATAATAATAAGAAGATTAGTAATAACAGTTATAGCGATAATAATAATAGTAATAAGGATAATAATAACAGTTATAGCGATAATAATAATAATAATAAGGATAAAGACAAGAGAAATAGGGATAATAATAATAGTAATAAGAATAATAATAACAGTTATAGCGATAATAATAATAATAATAAGGATAAAGACAAGAGAAATAGGGATAATAATAATAGTAATAAGAATAATAATAACAGTTATAGCGATAATAATAATAGTAACAAGGATAATAATAATAGTTATAAGGATAAATACAAGAGTAATACGGATAGTAACAATAGAGTTAGGATAACAGTAATAGTTATAAGGATAAAGGCAAGAGTAATACGGATAGTAACAATAGAATAAGGATTATAATAACAGTTATAGCGATAATAATAATAGTAATAAGGATAATTATAACAGTTATAGCGATAATAATAATAGTAATAAGGATAATAATAATAGTTATAAGGATAAAGACAAGAGTAATACGGATAGTAACAATAGAATAAGGATAATAATAACATTTATAGCGATAATAATAATAGTAATAAGGATAATAATTATAGTTATAAGGATAAAGACAAGAGGAATTGGGATAATAGGAATAGTAATAAGAATAGTAATAACAGTAATAATGATAATAATAACATTAATAGCGATAATAATAATAGTTATAAGGATAAAGACAAGAGGAATAGGGATAATAATAATCATAATAAGAATAATAATAACAGTTATAGCGATAATAATAATAGTAATACGGACAATAATAACAGTTATAGCGATAATAACAATAATAATAAAGATAATAATAATAGTCATAAGGATAAAGACAAGAGGAATAGGGATAATAATAACAGAAATAGGAATAATAATAACACTTAAAGCGATAATAATAATAATAATAATAATAGTAAGGATAATAATAATAGTTAGAAGGACAAGGACAAGCGTAATACGGATAGTAAGAATAGAATGAGGATAATAATAATAGTTATAAGGATAAAGGCAAGAGTAAAACGGATAGTAACAATAGAAGAAGGATAATAATAACAGTTATAGCGATAATAATAATAATAATAAGGATAAAGACAAGAGAAATAGGGATAATAATAATAGTAATAAGAATAATAATAACAGTTATAGCGATAATAATAATAATAATAAGGATAAAGACAAGAGAAATAGGGATAATAATAATAGTAATAAGAATAATAATAACAGTTATAGCGATAATAATAATAGTAATAAGGATAATAATAATAGTTATAAGGATAAATACAAGAGTAATACGGATAGTAACAATAGAGTTAGGATAATAGTAATAGTTATAAGGATAAAGGCAAGAGTAATACGGATAGTAACAATAGAATAAGGATTATAATAACAGTTATAGCGATAATAATAATAGTAATAAGGATAATTATAACAGTTATAGCGATAATAATAATAGTAATAAGGATAATAATAATAGTTATAAGGATAAAGACAAGAGTAATACGGATAGTAACAATAGAATAAGGATAATAATAACATTTATAGCGATAATAATAATAGTAATAAGGATAATAATTATAGTTATAAGGATAAAGACAAGAGGAATTGGGATAATAGGAATAGTAATAAGAATAGTAATAACAGTAATAATGATAATAATAACATTAATGGCGATAATAATAATAGTTATAAGGATAAAGACAAGAGGAATAGGGATAGTAATGATGGCAGAAAGATAATAAGAAGAGTTATAGAGATAATAATAATGGTAATAAGGATAATAATAACAGTTATAAGGATAAACGCAAGAGTAATACGGATAGTAACAATAGAATAAGGATAATAATATCAGTTATAGCGATAATAATAATAATAATAAGAATAATAATAACAGTTATAGCGATAATAATAATAGTAATAAGGATAATAATAACAGTTATAGCGATAATAATAATAATAATAAGAATAATAATAACAGTTATAGCGATAATAATAATAGTAATAAGGATAATAATAACAGTTATAGCGATAATAATAATAATAATAAAGATAATAATAATAGTCATTAGGATAAAGACAAGAGGAATAGGGATAATAATAATAATGATAATAAGAATAATAATAACTGTAATAGCGATAATATTAATAGTAATAAGGATAATAATAACAGTTATAGCGATAATAATAATAATAATAAGGATAATAATAATAGTTATAATGATAAAGACAAGAGAAATAGGGATAATAATAATGGTAATAAGAATAATAATAACAGTTATAGCGATAATAATAATAGTAATAAGGATAATAATAATAGTTATAGCGATAATAATTATAATAATAAAGATAATAATAATAGTCATAAGGATAAACACAAGAGGAATAGGGATAATAATAATAGTAATAAGAATAATAATAACAGTTATAAGGATAATGACAAGAGTAATACGGATAGTAACAATAGAATAAGGATAATAATAACATTTATAGCGATAATAATAATAGTAATAAGGATAATAATTATAGTTATAAGGATAAAGACAAGAGGAATTGGAATAATAGGAATAGTAATAAGAATAGTAATAACAGTAATAATGATAATAATAACATTAATAGCGATAATAATAACAGTTATAAGGATAAAGACAAGAGGAATAGTGATAATAATAATCATAATAAGAATAATAATAACAGTTATAGCGATAATAATAATAGTTATACGTACAATAATAACAGTTATAGCGATAATAACAATAATAATAAAGATAATAATAATAGTGATAAGGATAAAGACAAGAGGAATAGGGATAATAATAACAGAAATAGGAATAATAATAACACTTAAAGCGATAATAATAATAATAATAATAATAGTAAGGATAATAATAATAGTTAGAAGGACAAAGACAAGCGTAATACGGATAGTAAGAATAGAATGAGGATAATAATAATAGTTATAAGGGTAAAGGCAAGAGCAAAACGGATAGTAACAATAGAAGAAGGATAATAATAACAGTTATAGCGATAATAATAATAATAATAAGGATAAAGACAAGAGAAATAGGGATAATAATAATAGTAATAAGAATAATAATAACAGTCATAGCGATAATAATAATAGTAATAAGAATAATAATAACACATATAGCGATAATAATAATAGTTATAAGGATAAAGACAAGAGGAATAGGGATAATAATAATAATAATAAGAATAATAATAACAGTTATAGCGATAATAATAATAGTAATAAGAATAATTATAGCAGTTATAGCGAAAATAATAATAGTAATAAGGATAGTAATAATAGTTATAAGTATAAAGACAAGAGTAATACGGATAGTAACAATAGAATAAGGATAATAATAACAGTTATAGCGATAATAATAATAGTAATAAGGATAATAATAATAGTTATAGCGATAATAATTATAATAATAAAGATAATAATAATAGTCATAAGGATAAACACAAGAGGAATAGGGATAATAATAATAGTAATAAGAATAATAATAACAGTTATAAGGATAATGACAAGAGTAATACGGATAGTAACAATAGAATAAGGATAATAATAACAGTTATAGCGATAATAATAATAGTAATAAGGATAATAATTATAGTTATAAGGATAAAGACAAGAGGAATTGGGATAATAGGAATAGTAATAAGAATAGTAATAACAGTAATAATGATAATAATAACATTAATAGCGATAATAATAATAGTTATAAGGATAAAGACAAGAGGAATAGGGATAATAATAATCATAATAAGAATAATAATAACAGTTATAGCGATAATAATAATAGTTATGCGGACAATAATAACAGTTATAGCGATAATAACAATAATAATAAAGATAATAATAATAGTCATAAGGATAAAGACAAGAGGAATAGGGATAATAATAACTGAAATAGGAATAATAATAACACTTAAAGCGATAATAATAATAATAATAATAATAGTAAGGATAATAATAATAGTTAGAAGGACAAAGACAAGCGTAATACGGATAGTAAGAATAGAATGAGGATAATAATAATAGTTATAAGGGTAAAGGCAAGAGCAAAACGGATAGTAACAATAGAAGAAGGATAATAATAACAGTTATAGCGATAATAATAATAATAATAAGGATAAAGACAAGAGAAATAGGGATAATAATAATAGTAATAAGAATAATAATAACAGTCATAGCGATAATAATAATAGTAATAAGAATAATAATAACACATATAGCGATAATAATAATAGTTATAAGGATAAAGACAAGAGGAATAGGGATAATAATAATAATAATAAGAATAATAATAACAGTTATAGCGATAATAATAATAGTTATAGCGATAATAATAATAGTAATAAGAATAATTATAGCAGTTATAGCGAAAATAATAATAGTAATAAGGATAGTAATAATAGTTATAAGTATAAAGACAAGAGTAATACGGATAGTAACAATAGAATAAGGATAATAATAACAGTTATAGCGATAATAATAATAGTAATAAGGATAATAATAATAGTTATAAGGATAAAGACAAGAGGAATAGGGATAATAATAATAGTAAGAAGAATAATAATAACAGTTGTTGCGATAATAATAATAGTAATAAGGATAATAATAAAAGTTATAAGGATAAAGGCAAGAGTAATACGGATAGTAACAATAGGATAAGGATTATAATAACAGTTATAGCGATAATAATAATAGTAATAAGGATAATTATAACAGTTATAGCGATAATAATAATAATAAGGATAATAATAATAGTTATAAGGATGAAGACAAGAGGAATACGGATAGTAACAATAGAATATGGATAGTAATAACAGTTACAGCGATAATAATAATAGTAATAAGGATAATAATAATAGTTATAAGGATAAAGACAAGAGTAATACGGATAGTAACAATAGAATAAGGATAATAATAACATTTATAGCGATAATAATAATAGTAATAAGGACAATAATTATAGTTATAAGGATAAAGACAAGAGGAATTGGGATAATAGGAATAGTAATAAGAATAGTAATAACAGTAATAATGATAATAATAACATTAATAGCGATAATAATAATAGTTATAAGGATAAAGACAAGAGGAATAGGGATAATAATAATCATAATAAGAATAATAATAACAGTTATAGCGATAATAATAATAGTAATACGGACAATAATAACAGTTATAGCGATAATAACAATAATAATAAAGATAATAATAATAGTCATAAGGATAAAGACAAGAGGAATAGGGATAATAATAACAGAAATAGGAATAATAATAACACTTAAAGCGATAATAATAATAATAATAATAATAGTAAGGATAATAATAATAGTTAGAAGGACAAAGACAAGAGTAATACGGATAGTAACAATAGAATTAGGATAATAATAACGGTTATAGCGATAATAATAATAATAATAAGAATAATAATAATAGTAATAAGGATAATAATAATAGTTATATGGATAAAGACAAGAGTAATACGGATAGTAACAATAGAATAAGGATAATAATAACATTTATAGCGATAATAATAATAATAAGAATAATAATAATAGTTATAAGGATGAAGACAAGAGCAATAGGGATAATAATAATAGTATTAAGAATAATAATAACAGTTATAGCGATAATAATAATAGTAATAAGGATAATAATAATAGTTATAAGGATAAAGGCAAGAGTAAAACGGGTAGTAACAATAGAAGAAGGATAATAATAAGAGTTATAGCGATAATAATAATAATAATAAGGATAATAATGACAGTTATAGCGATAATAATAATAGTAATAAGGATAATAATAATAGTTATAAGGATAAAGACAAGAGTAATACGGATAGTAACAATAGAATAAGGATAATAATAATATTTATAGCGATAATAATAATAGTAATAAGGATAGTAATACGATTTATAGCGATAATAATAATAGTAATAAGAATAATAATAACAGTTATAGCGATAATAATAATAATAAGAAGAATAATAATAACAGTTATAGCGATAATAATAATAGTAATAAGGATAATAATAACAGTTATAGCGATAATAATAATAATAATAAGAATAATAATAACAGTTATAGCGATAATAATAATAGTAATAAGGATAATAATAACAATTATAGCGATAATAATAATAATAATAAAGATAATAATAATAGTCATTAGGATAAAGACAAGAGGAATAGGGATAATAATAATAATGATAATAAGAATAATAATAACTGTAATAGCGATAATATTAATAGTAATAAGGATAATAATAACAGTTATAGCGATAATAATAATAATAATAAGGATAATAATAATAGTTATAATGATAAAGACAAGAGAAATAGGGATAATAATAATGGTAATAAGAATAATAATAACAGTTATAGCGATAATAATAATAGTAATAAGGATAATAATAATAGTTATAGCGATAATAATTATAATAATAAAGATAATAATAATAGTCATAAGGATAAACACAAGAGGAATAGGGATAATAATAATAGTAATAAGAATAATAATAACAGTTATAAGGATAATGACAAGAGTAATACGGATAGTAACAATAGAATAAGGATAATAATAACATTTATAGCGATAATAATAATAGTAATAAGGATAATAATTATAGTTATAAGGATAAAGACAAGAGGAATTGGGATAATAGGAATAGTAATAAGAATAGTAATAACAGTAATAATGATAATAATAACATTAATAGCGATAATAATAATAGTTATAAGGATAAAGACAAGAGGAATAGGGATAATAATAATCATAATAAGAATAATAATAACAGTTATAGCGATAATAATAATAATAATAAGAATAATAATAACAGTTATAGCGATAATAATAATAGTAATAAGGATAATAATAACAGTTATAGCGATAATAATAATAATAATAAAGATAATAATAATAGTCATTAGGATAAAGACAAGAGGAATAGGGATAATAATAATAATGATAATAAGAATAATAATAACTGTAATAGCGATAATATTAATAGTAATAAGGATAATAATAACAGTTATAGCGATAATAATAATAATAATAAGGATAATAATAATAGTTATAATGATAAAGACAAGAGAAATAGGGATAATAATAATGGTAATAAGAATAATAATAACAGTTATAGCGATAATAATAATAGTAATAAGGATAATAATAATAGTTATAGCGATAATAATTATAATAATAAAGATAATAATAATAGTCATAAGGATAAAGACAAGAGGAATAGGGATAATAATAATAATGATAATAAGAATAATAATAACTGTAATAGCGATAATATTAATAGTAATAAGGATAATAATAACAGTTATAGCGATAATAATAATAATAATAAGGATAATAATTATAGTTATAAGGATAAAGACAAGAGGAATTGGGATAATAGGAATAGTAATAAGAATAGTAATAACAGTAATAATGATAATAATAACATTAATAGCGATAATAATAATAGTTATAAGGATAAAGACAAGAGGAATAGGGATAATAATAATCATAATAAGAATAATAATAACAGTTATAGCGATAATAATAATAATAATAAAGATAATAATAATAGTCATTAGGATAAAGACAAGAGGAATAGGGATAATAATAATAATGATAATAAGAATAATAATAACTGTAATAGCGATAATATTAATAGTAATAAGGATAATAATAACATTTATAGCGATAATAATAATAGTAATAAGGATAATAATTATAGTTATAAGGATAAAGACAAGAGGAATTGGGATAATAGGAATAGTAATAAGAATAGTAATAACAGTAATAATGATAATAATAACATTAATAGCGATAATAATAATAGTTATAAGGATAAAGACAAGAGGAATAGGGATAATAATAATCATAATAAGAATAATAATAACAGTTATAGCGATAATAATAATAATAATAAGAATAATAATAACAGTTATAGCGATAATAATAATAGTAATAAGGATAATAATAACAGTTATAGCGATAATAATAATAATAATAAGAATAATAATAACAGTTATAGCGATAATAATAATAGTAATAAGGATAATAATAACAGTTATAGCGATAATAATAATAATAATAAAGATAATAATAATAGTCATTAGGATAAAGACAAGAGGAATAGGGATAATAATAATAATGATAATAAGAATAATAATAACTGTAATAGCGATAATATTAATAGTAATAAGGATAATAATAACAGTTATAGCGATAATAATAATAATAATAATAAGGATAATAATAATAGTTATAATGATAAAGACAAGAGAAATAGGGATAATAATAATGGTAATAAGAATAATAATAACAGTTATAGCGATAATAATAATAGTAATAAGGATAATAATAATAGTTATAGCGATAATAATTATAATAATAAAGATAATAATAATAGTCATAAGGATAAACACAAGAGGAATAGGGATAATAATAATAGTAATAAGAATAATAATAACAGTTATAAGGATAATGACAAGAGTAATACGGATAGTAACAATAGAATAAGGATAATAATAACATTTATAGCGATAATAATAATAGTAATAAGGATAATAATTATAGTTATAAGGATAAAGACAAGAGGAATTGGGATAATAGGAATAGTAATAAGAATAGTAATAACAGTAATAATGATAATAATAACATTAATAGCGATAATAATAATAGTTATAAGGATAAAGACAAGAGGAATAGGGATAATAATAATCATAATAAGAATAATAATAACAGTTATAGCGATAATAATAATAGTAATACGGACAATAATAACAGTTATAGCGATAATAACAATAATAATAAAGATAATAATAATAGTCATAAGGATAAAGACAAGAGGAATAGGGATAATAATAACAGAAATAGGAATAATAATAACACTTCAAGCGATAATAATAATAATAATAATAATAGTAAGGATAATAATAATAGTTAGAAGGACAAAGACAAGCGTAATACGGATAGTAAGAATAGAATGAGGATAATAATAATAGTTATAAGGGTAAAGGCAAGAGCAAAACGGATAGTAACAATAGAAGAAGGATAATAATAACAGTTATAGCGATAATAATAATAATAATAAGGATAAAGACAAGAGAAATAGGGATAATAATAATAGTAATAAGAATAATAATAACAGTCATAGCGATAATAATAATAGTAATAAGAATAATAATAACACATATAGCGATAATAATAATAGTTATAAGGATAAAGACAAGAGGAATAGGGATAATAATAATAATAATAAGAATAATAATAACAGTTATAGCGATAATAATAATAGTTATAGCGATAATAATAATAGTAATAAGAATAATTATAGCAGTTATAGCGAAAATAATAATAGTAATAAGGATAGTAATAATAGTTATAAGTATAAAGACAAGAGTAATACGGATAGTAACAATAGAATAAGGATAATAATAACAGTTATAGCGATAATAATAATAGTAATAAGGATAATAATAATAGTTATAAGGATAAAGACAAGAGGAATAGGGATAATAATAATAGTAAGAAGAATAATAATAACAGTTGTTGCGATAATAATAATAGTAATAAGGATAATAATAAAAGTTATAAGGATAAAGGCAAGAGTAATACGGATAGTAACAATAGGATAAGGATTATAATAACAGTTATAGCGATAATAATAATAGTAATAAGGATAATTATAACAGTTATAGCGATAATAATAATAATAAGGATAATAATAATAGTTATAAGGATGAAGACAAGAGGAATACGGATAGTAACAATAGAATATGGATAGTAATAACAGTTACAGCGATAATAATAATAGTAATAAGGATAATAATAATAGTTATAAGGATAAAGACAAGAGTAATACGGATAGTAACAATAGAATAAGGATAATAATAACATTTATAGCGATAATAATAATAGTAATAAGGACAATAATTATAGTTATAAGGATAAAGACAAGAGGAATTGGGATAATAGGAATAGTAATAAGAATAGTAATAACAGTAATAATGATAATAATAACATTAATAGCGATAATAATAATAGTTATAAGGATAAAGACAAGAGGAATAGGGATAATAATAATCATAATAAGAATAATAATAACAGTTATAGCGATAATAATAATAGTAATACGGACAATAATAACAGTTATAGCGATAATAACAATAATAATAAAGATAATAATAATAGTCATAAGGATAAAGACAAGAGGAATAGGGATAATAATAACAGAAATAGGAATAATAATAACACTTAAAGCGATAATAATAATAATAATAATAATAGTAAGGATAATAATAATAGTTAGAAGGACAAAGACAAGCGTAATACGGATAGTAAGAATAGAATGAGGATAATAATAATAGTTATAAGGGTAAAGGCAAGAGTAAAAGGGATAGTAACAATAGAAGAAGGATAATAATAACAGTTATAGCGATAATAATAATAGTAATAAGGATAATAATAATAGTTATAAGGATAAATACAAGAGTAATACGGATAGTAACAATAGAGTTAGGATAATAGTAATAGTTATAAGGATAAAGGCAAGAGTAAAACGGATAGTAACAACAGAAGAAGGATAATAATAAGAGTAATAGCGATAATAATAATAAGAAGATTAGTAATAACAGTTATAGCGATAATAATAATAGTAATAAGGATAATAATAACAGTTATAGCGATAATAATAATAATAATAATAAGGATAAAGACAAGAGAAATAGGGATAATAATAATAGTAATAAGAATAATAATAACAGTTATAGCGATAATAATAATAGTAATAAGAATAATAATAACACATATAGCGATAATAATAATAGTTATAAGGATAAAGACAAGAGGAATAGGGATAATAATAATAATAATAAGAATAATAATAACAGTTATAGCGATAATAATAATAGTTATAGCGATAATAATAATAGTAATAAGAATAATTATAGCAGTTATAGCGAAAATAATAATAGTAATAAGGATAGTAATAATAGTTATAAGTATAAAGACAAGAGTAATACGGATAGTAACAATAGAATAAGGATAATAATAACAGTTATAGCGATAATAATAATAGTAATAAGGATAATAATAATAGTTATAAGGATAAAGGCAAGAGGAATAGGGATAATAATAATAGTAAGAAGAATAATAATAACAGTTGTTGCGATAATAATAATAGTAATAAGGATAATAATAATAGTAATAAGGATAATAATAAAAGTTATAAGGATAAAGGCAAGAGTAATACGGATAGTAACAATAGGATAAGGATTATAATAACAGTTATAGCGATAATAATAATAGTAATAAGGATAATTATAACAGTTATAGCGATAATAATAATAATAAGGATAATAATAATAGTTATAAGGATGAAGACAAGAGGAATACGGATAGTAACAATAGAATATGGATAGTAATAACAGTTATAGCGATAATGATAATAGTAATAAGGATAATAATAATAGTTATAAGGATAAAGACAAGAGTAATACGGATAGTAACAATAGAATAAGGATAATAATAACATTTATAGCGATAATAATAATAGTAATAAGGATAATAATTATAGTTATAAGGATAAAGACAAGAGGAATTGGGATAATAGGAATAGTAGTAAGAATAGTAATAACAGTAATAATGATAATAATAACATTAATGGCGATAATAATAATAGTTATAAGGATAAAGACAAGAGGAATAGGGATAGTAATGATGGCAGAAAGATAATAAGAAGAGTTATAGAGATAATAATAATGGTAATAAGGATAATAATAACAGTTATAAGGATAAACGCAAGAGTAATACGGATAGTAACAATAGAATAAGGATAATAATATCAGTT
>CAMAOC010000322.1:0-59791 GCA_945859555.1 Megachile ligniseca
AAGGATAATAATAATAGTTATAAGGATAAAGAGAAGAGTAATAGGGATAGTAATAATAGAATAAGGATAATAATAACAGTCATAGCGATAATAATAATAGTAGTAAGGATAATAATAACAGTTATAGCGATAATAATAATAGTAATAAGCATAATAATAATAGTTGTAAGGATAAAGACAAGAGTAATAGGGATATTAATAATACAATAAGGATAATAATAATAGTTATAGCGATAATAATAATAGTAATGAGGATAACAATAATAGTTATAGAGATAATAATACTAGTAATAAGGATAATAATAACAGTTATAATGATAATAATAATAGTTTTAGTGCTAATAATAATAGTAATAAGCATAACAATAATAGTTATAAGGATAAAGACAAGAGTAATAGGGATAGTAATAATAGAATAAGTATAATAGTAACAGTCATAGCGATAATAATAACAGTAGTAAGGATAATAATAATAGTTTTAGTGCTAATAATAATACTTTTAGTGCTAATAATAATAGTAATAAGCATAACAATAATAGTTATAAGGATAAAGACAAGAGTAATAGGGATAGTAATAATAGAATAACGATAATAATAACAGTCATAGCGATAATAATAATCGTAGTAAGGATAATAATAATAGTTATAGCGATAATAATAATAGTAATAAGCATAATAATAAAAGTTATAAGGATAGAGACAAGAGTAAAAGGGATAGTAATAGTAGAATAAGGATAATAATAACAGTCATAGCGATAATAATAGTAATAAGGATAATAATAATAGTTATAGCGATAATAATAATAGTTATAGCGATAATATTAATAGTTATAAGGATAAAGACAAGAGTAATAGGGATAGTAATAATAGAATAAGGATAATAATAACAGTCATAGCGATAATAATAATAGTAAGGATAATAATAATAGTTATAGCGATAATAATAATAGTAATAAGCATATTAATAATAGTTATAAGGATAGAGACAAGAGTAGTAGGGATAGTAATAGTAGAATAAGGATAATAATAACAGTCATAGCGATAATATTAATAGTTATAGCGATAATAATAATAGTAATAAGGATAATAATAATAGTTATAAGGATAAAGAGAAGAGTAATGGGGATAGTAATAATAGAATAAGGATAATAATAACAGTCATAGCGATAATAATAATAGTAGTAAGGATAATAATAACAGTTATAGCGATAATAATAATAGTAATAAGGATAATAATAATAGTTGTAAGGATAAAGACAAGAGTAATAGGGATCTTAATAATAGAATAAGTATAATAATAACAGTCATAGCGATAATAATAATAGTAATAAGGATAACAGTTATAATAAATAGTTATAAGTAATAACAGTTATAAGGATAAAGAGAAGAGTAATAGGGATAGTAATAATAGAATAAGGATAATAATAACAGTCATAGCGATAATAATAATATAAGTAAGGATAATAATAACAGTTATAGCGATAATAATAATAGTAATAAGCATAATAATAATAGTTGTAAGGATAAAGACAAGAGTAATAGGGATATTAATAATACAATAAGGATAATAATAACAGTCATAGCGATAATAATAATAGTTATAGCGATAATAATAATAGTTATAAGGGTAAAGACAAGAGTAATAGGGATAGTAATAATAGAATAAGGATAATAATAACAGTCATAGCGATAATAATAATAGTAGTAAGGATAATAATAATAGTTATAGCGATAATGATAATAGTAATAAGCATATTAATAATAGTTATAAGCATAGAGACAAGAGTAATAGGGATAGTAATAGTAGAATAAGGATAATAATAACAGTCATAGCGATAATAATAATAGTAGTAAGGATAATAATAACAGTCATAGCGATAATAATAATAGTAGTAAGGATAATAATAATAGTTATAGCGATAATAATAATAGCAATAAGCATATTAATAATAGTTATAAGGATAGAGACAAGAGTAGTAGGGATAGTAATAGTAGAATAAGGATAATAATAACAGTCATAGCGATAATATTAATAGTTATAGCGATAATAATAATAGTAATAAGGATAATAATAATAGTTATAAGGATAAAGAGAAGAGTAATAGGGATAGTAATAATAGAATAAGGATAATAATAACAGTCATAGCGATAATAATAATAGTAGTAAGGATAATAATAACAGTTATAGCGATAATAATAATAGTAATAAGCATAATAATAATAGTTGTAAGGATAAAGACAAGAGTAATAGGGATATTAATAATACAATAAGGATAATAATAATAGTTATAGCGATAATAATAATAGTAATGAGGATAACAATAATAGTTATAGAGATAATAATACTAGTAATAAGGATAATAATAACAGTTATAATGATAATAATAATAGTTTGAGTGCTAATAATAATAGTAATAAGCATAACAATAATAGTTATAAGGATAAAGACAAGAGTAATAGGGATAGTAATAATAGAATAAGTATAATAGTAACAGTCATAGCGATAATAATAACAGTAGTAAGGATAATAATAATAGTTTTAGTGCTAATAATAATACTTTTAGTGCTAATAATAATAGTAATAAGCATAACAATAATAGTTATAAGGATAAAGACAAGAGTAATAGGGATAGTAATAATAGAATAACGATAATAATAACAGTCATAGCGATAATAATAATCGTAGTAAGGATAATAATAATAGTTATAGCGATAATAATAATAGTAATAAGCATAATAATAAAAGTTATAAGGATAGAGACAAGAGTAAAAGGGATAGTAATAGTAGAATAAGGATAATAATAACAGTCATAGCGATAATAATAGTAATAAGGATAATAATAATAGTTATAGCGATAATAATAATAGTTATAGCGATAATATTAATAGTTATAAGGATAAAGACAAGAGTAATAGGGATAGTAATAATAGAATAAGGATAATAATAACAGTCATAGCGATAATAATAATAGTAAGGATAATAATAATAGTTATAGCGATAATAATAATAGTAATAAGCATATTAATAATAGTTATAAGGATAGAGACAAGAGTAGTAGGGATAGTAATAGTAGAATAAGGATAATAATAACAGTCATAGCGATAATATTAATAGTTATAGCGATAATAATAATAGTAATAAGGATAATAATAATAGTTATAAGGATAAAGAGAAGAGTAATGGGGATCTTAATAATAGAATAAGTATAATAATAACAGTCATAGCGATAATAATAATAGTAATAAGCATATTAATAATAGTTATAAGCATAGAGACAAGAGTAATAGGGATAGTAATAGTAGAATAAGGATAATAATAACAGTCATAGCGATAATAATAATAGTAGTAAGGATAATAATAACAGTTATAGCGATAATAATAATAGTAATAAGCATAATAATAATAGTTGTAAGGATAAAGACAAGAGTAATAGGAATATTAATAATACAATAAGGATAATAATAACAGTCATAGCGATAATAATAATAGTTATAGTGATAATCATAGTTATAAGGATAAAGACAAGACTAATATTGATAGTAATAATAGAATAAGGATAATAATAACAGTCATAGCGATAATAATAATAGTAATGATGATAACAATAATAGTTATAGAGATAATAATACTAGTAATAAGGATAATAATAACAGTTATAATGATAATAATAATAGTGATAAGGGAAATAGTAATAGTTATAAGGATAAAGACAAGAGTAATAGGGATAGTAATAATAGAATAACGATAATAATAACAGTCATAGCGATAATAATAATCGTAGTTAGGATAATAGTAATAATTATAGCGATAATAATAATAGTAATAAGCATATTAATAATAGTTATAAGGATAGAGACAAGAGTAGTAGGGATAGTAATAGTAGAATAAGGATAATAATAATAGTTATAGCGATAATAATAATAGTAATGAGGATAACAATAATAGTTATAGAGATAATAATACTAGTAATAAGGATAATAATAACAGTTATAATGATAATAATAATAGTTTTAGTGCTAATAATAATAGTAATAAGCATAACAATAATAGTTATAAGGATAAAGACAAGAGTAATAGGGATAGTAATAATAGAATAAGTATAATAGTAACAGTCATAGCGATAATAATAACAGTAGTAAGGATAATAATAATAGTTTTAGTGCTAACAATAATACTTTTAGTGCTAATAATAATAGTAATAAGCATAACAATAATAGTTATAAGGATAAAGACAAGAGTAATAGGGATAGTAATAATAGAATAAGTATAATAATAACAGTCATAGCGATAATAATAACAGTCATAGCGATAATAATAATAGTAATAAGGATAATAATAATAGTTTTAGTGCTAATAATAATAGTAATAAGCATAACAATAATAGTTATAGCGATAATAATAATTGTAATAAGGGAAATAATAATAATTATCAGGATAAAGACAAGAGTAATAGGGATAGTAATAATAGAATAAGAATAATAATAACAGTCATAGCGATAATAATAATAGTAATAAGGATAATAATAACAGTTATAGTGGTAATAATAATAGTAATAAGCATAATAATAATAGTTATAAGGATAGAGACAAGAGTTATATGGATAGTAATAATAGAATAAGTATAATAATAACAGTCATAGCGATAATAATAATAGTAATAAGGATAATAATAATAGTTTTAGTGCTAATAATAATAGTTTTAGTGCTAATAATAATAGTAATAAGCATAACAATAATAGTTATAAGGATAAAGACAAGAGTAATAGGGATAGTAATAATAGAATAAGTATAATAATAACAGTCATAGCGATAATAATAATAGTAATAAGGATAATAATAATAGTTATAAGGATAATAATAATAGTTATAAGGATAAAGAGAAGAGTAATAGGGATAGTAATAATGGAATAAGGATAATAATAACAGTCATAGTGATAATAATAATAGTAGTAAGGATAATAATAACAGTTATAGCGATAATAATAATAGTAATAAGCATAACAATAATAGTTATAAGGATAAAGACAAGAGTAATAGGGATAGTAATAATAGAATAAGAATAATAATAACAGTCATAGCGATAATAATAATAGTAATAAGGATAATAATAATAGTTATAGCGCTAATAATAATAGTAATAAGGATAAACATAATAGTTATAGTGCGAATAAAAATAGTAATAAGGATAAACATAATAGTTATAGTGCTAATAATACTAGTAATAAGGATAATAATAACAGTTGTAGCGATAATAATAATTGTAATATGGGAAATAATAATAATTATCAGGATAAAGACAAGAGTAATAGGGATAGTAATAATAGAATAAGTATAATAATAACAGTCATAGCGATAATAATAATAGTAATAAGGATAATAATAATAGTTATAAGGATAATAATAATAGTAATAAGCATAATAATAATAGTTATAAGGATAGAGACAAGAGTAATAGGGATAGTAATAATAGAATACGTATAATAATAACAGTCATAGCGATAATAATAATAGTAATAAGGATAAACATAATAGTTATAGTGCTAGTAATAATAGTGATAAGGATAATAATAATAGTTATAGCGATAATAATAATAGTAATGAGGATAACAATAATAGTTATAGAGATAATAATACTAGTAATAAGGATAATAATAACAGTTATAATGATAATAATAATAGTTTTAGTGCTAATAATAATAGTAATAAGCATAACAATAATAGTTATAAGGATAAAGACAAGAGTAATAGGGATAGTAATAATAGAATAAGTATAATAGTAACAGTCATAGCGATAATAATAACAGTAGTAAGGATAATAATAATAGTTTTAGTGCTAATAATAATACTTTTAGTGCTAATAATAATAGTAATAAGCATAACAATAATAGTTATAAGGATAAAGACAAGAGTAATAGGGATAGTAATAATAGAATAAGTATAATAATAACAGTCATAGCGATAATAATAACAGTCATAGCGATAATAATAATAGTAATAAGGATAATAATAATAGTTTTAGTGCTAATAAAAATAGTAATAAGCATAACAATAATAGTTATAGCGATAATAATAATTGTAATAAGGGAAATAATAATAATTATCAGGATAAAGACAAGAGTAATAGGGATAGTAATAATAGAATAAGAATAATAATAACAGTCATAGCGATAATAATAATAGTAGTAAGGATAATAATAACAGTTATAGCGATAATAATAATAGTAATAAGCATAATAATAATAGTTGTAAGGATAAAGACAAGAGTAATAGGGATATTAATAATACAATAAGGATAATAATAATAGTTATAGCGATAATAATAATAGTAATGAGGATAACAATAATAGTTATAGAGATAATAATACTAGTAATAAGGATAATAATAACAGTTATAATGATAATAATAATAGTTTTAGTGCTAATAATAATAGTAATAAGCATAACAATAATAGTTATAAGGATAAAGACAAGAGTAATAGGGATAGTAATAATAGAATAAGTATAATAGTAACAGTCATAGCGATAATAATAACAGTAGTAAGGATAATAATAATAGTTTTAGTGCTAATAATAATACTTTTAGTGCTAATAATAATAGTAATAAGCATAACAATAATAGTTATAAGGATAAAGACAAGAGTAATAGGGATAGTAATAATAGAATAACGATAATAATAACAGTCATAGCGATAATAATAATCGTAGTAAGGATAATAATAATAGTTATAGCGATAATAATAATAGTAATAAGCATAATAATAAAAGTTATAAGGATAGAGACAAGAGTAAAAGGGATAGTAATAGTAGAATAAGGATAATAATAACAGTCATAGCGATAATAATAGTAATAAGGATAATAATAATAGTTATAGCGATAATAATAATAGTTATAGCGATAATATTAATAGTTATAAGGATAAAGACAAGAGTAATAGGGATAGTAATAATAGAATAAGGATAATAATAACAGTCATAGCGATAATAATAATAGTAAGGATAATAATAATAGTTATAGCGATAATAATAATAGTAATGAGGATAACAATAATAGTTATAGAGATAATAATACTAGTAATAAGGATAATAATAATAGTTATAGCGATAATAATAATAGTAATAAGCATAATAATAAAAGTTATAAGGATAGAGACAAGAGTAAAAGGGATAGTAATAGTAGAATAAGGATAATAATAACAGTCATAGCGATAATAATAGTAATAAGGATAATAATAATAGTTATAGCGATAATAATAATAGTTATAGCGATAATAATAATAGTTATAAGGATAAAGACAAGAGTAATAGGGATAGTAATAATAGAATAAGGATAATAATAACAGTCATAGCGATAATAATAATAGTAATAAGGATAATAATAATAGTTATAAGGATAAAGAGAAGAGTAATGGGGATAGTAATAATAGAATAAGGATAATAATAACAGTCATAGCGATAATAATAATAGTAGTAAGGATAATAATAACAGTTATAGCGATAATAATAATAGTAATAAGGATAATAATAACAGTTATAATGATAATAATAATCGTAATAAGGGAAATAGTAATAGTTATAAGGATAAAGACAAGAGTAATAGGGATAGTAATAATAGAATAACGATAATAATAACAGTCATAGCGATAATAATAATCGTAGTTAGGATAATAATAATAGTTATAGCGATAATAATAATAGTAATAAGCATAATAATAAAAGTTATAAGGATAGAGACAAGAGTAATAGGGATAGTAATAGTAGAATAAGGATAATAATAACAGTCATAGCGATAATAATAATCGTAGTAAGGATAATAATAATAGTTATAGCGATAATAATAATAGTAATAAGCATAATAATAAAAGGTATAAGGATAGAGACAAGAGTAAAAGGGATAGTAATAGTAGAATAAGGATAATAATAACAGTCATAGCGATAATAATAGTAATAAGGATAATAATAATAGTTATAGCGATAATAATAATAGTTATAGCGATAATAATAATAGTTATAAGGATAAAGACAAGAGTAATAGGGATAGTAATAATAGAATAAGGATAATAATGACAGTCATAGCGATAATAATAATAGTAAGGATAATAATAATAGTTATAGCGATAATAATAATAGTAATAAGCATATTAATAATAGTTATAAGGATAGAGACAAGAGTAGTAGGGATAGTAATAGTAGAATAAGGATAATAATAACAGTCATAGCGATAATATTAATAGTTATAGCGATAATAATAATAGTAATAAGGATAATAATAATAGTTATAAGGATAAAGAGAAGAGTAATGGGGATAGTAATAATAGAATAAGGATAATAATAACAGTCATAGCGATAATAATAATAGTAGTAAGGATAATAATAACAGTTATAGCGATAATAATAATAGTAATAAGGATAATAATAATAGTTGTAAGGATAAAGACAAGAGTAATAGGGATATTAATAATAGAATAAGTATAATAATAACAGTCATAGCGATAATAATAATAGTAATAAGGATAATAATAATAGTTATAAGGATAGTAATAACAGTTATAAGGATAAAGAGAAGAGTAATAGGGATAGTAATAATAGAATAAGGATAATAATAACAGTCATAGCGATAATAATAATATAAGTAAGGATAATAATAACAGTTATAGCGATAATAATAATAGTAATAAGCATAATAATAATAGTTGTAAGGATAAAGACAAGAGTAATAGGGATATTAATAATACAATAAGGATAATAATAACAGTCATGGCGATAATAATAATAGTTATAGCGATAATAATAATAGTTATAAGGGTAAAGACAAGAGTAAGTGGGATAGTAATAATAGAATAAGGATAATAATAACAGTCATAGCGATAATAATAATAGTAGTAAGGATAATAATAATAGTTATAGCGATAATAATAATAGTAATAAGCATATTAATAATAGTTATAAGCATAGAGACAAGAGTAATAGGGATAGTAATAGTAGAATAAGGATAATAATAACAGTCATACCGATAATAATAATAGTAGTAAGGATAATAATAACAGTTATATCGATAATAATAATAGTAATAAGCATAATAATAATAGTTGTAAGGATAAAGACAAGAGTAATAGGAATATTAATAATACAATAAGGATAATAATAACAGTCATAGCGATAATAATAATAGTTATAGTGATAATCATAGTTATAAGGATAAAGACAAGACTAATATTGATAGTAATAATAGAATAACGATAATAATAACAGTCATAGCGATAATAATAATCGTAGTTAGGATAATAATAATAGTTATTGCGATAATAATAATAGTAATAAGCATAATAATAAAAGTTATAAGGATAGAGACAAGAGTAATAGGGATAGTAATAGTAGAATAAGGATAATAATAACAGTCATAGCGATAATAATAATAGTAGTAAGGATAATAATAATAGTAATAAGCATAATAATAATAGTAGTAAGGATAATAATAATAGTTATAGCGATTATATTAATAGTAATAAGCATAATAATAAAAGTTATAAGGATAGAGACAAGAGTAATAGGGATAGTAATAGTAGAATAAGGATAATAATAACAGTCATAGCGATAATAATAGTAATAAGGATAATAATAATAGTTATAGCCTTAATAATAATAGTTATAGCGATAATAATAATAGTAGTAAGGATAAAGACAAGAGTAATAGGGATAGTAATAGTACAATAAGGATAATAATAACAGTCATAACGATAATAATAATAGTTATAGCGATAATAATAATAGTTATGAGGATAAAGACAAGAGTAATAGGGATAGTAATAATAGAATAAGGATAATAATAACAGTCATAGCGATAATAATAATAGTAGTAAGGATAATAATAATAGTTATAGCGATAATAATAATAGCAATAAGCATATTAATAATAGTTATAAGGATAGAGACAAGAGTAGTAGGGATAGTAATAGTAGAATAAGGATAATAATAACAGTCATAGCGATAATATTAATAGTTATAGCGATAATAATAATAGTAATAAGGATAATAATAATAGTTATAAGGATAAAGAGAAGAGTAATAGGGATAGTAATAATAGAATAAGGATAATAATAACAGTCATAGCGATAATAATAATAGTAGTAAGGATAATAATAACAGTTATAGCGATAATAATAATAGTAATAAGCATAATAATAATAGTTGTAAGGATAAAGACAAGAGTAATAGGGATATTAATAATACAATAAGGATAATAATAATAGTTATAGCGATAATAATAATAGTAATGAGGATAACAATAATAGTTATAGAGATAATAATACTAGTAATAAGGATAATAATAACAGTTATAATGATAATAATAATAGTTTTAGTGCTAATAATAATAGTAATAAGCATAACAATAATAGTTATAAGGATAAAGACAAGAGTAATAGGGATAGTAATAATAGAATAAGTATAATAGTAACAGTCATAGCGATAATAATAACAGTAGTAAGGATAATAATAATAGTTTTAGTGCTAATAATAATACTTTTAGTGCTAATAATAATAGTAATAAGCATAACAATAATAGTTATAAGGATAAAGACAAGAGTAATAGGGATAGTAATAATAGAATAACGATAATAATAACAGTCATAGCGATAATAATAATCGTAGTAAGGATAATAATAATAGTTATAGCGATAATAATAATAGTAATAAGCATAATAATAAAAGTTATAAGGATAGAGACAAGAGTAAAAGGGATAGTAATAGTAGAATAAGGATAATAATAACAGTCATAGCGATAATAATAGTAATAAGGATAATAATAATAGTTATAGCGATAATAATAATAGTTATAGCGATAATATTAATAGTTATAAGGATAAAGACAAGAGTAATAGGGATAGTAATAATAGAATAAGGATAATAATAACAGTCATAGCGATAATAATAATAGTAAGGATAATAATAATAGTTATAGCGATAATAATAATAGTAATAAGCATATTAATAATAGTTATAAGGATAGAGACAAGAGTAGTAGGGATAGTAATAGTAGAATAAGGATAATAATAACAGTCATAGCGATAATATTAATAGTTATAGCGATAATAATAATAGTAATAAGGATAATAATAATAGTTATAAGGATAAAGAGAAGAGTAATGGGGATAGTAATAATAGAATAAGGATAATAATAACAGTCATAGCGATAATAATAATAGTAGTAAGGATAATAATAACAGTTATAGCGATAATAATAATAGTAATAAGGATAATAATAATAGTTGTAAGGATAAAGACAAGAGTAATAGGGATCTTAATAATAGAATAAGTATAATAATAACAGTCATAGCGATAATAATAATAGTAATAAGGATAACAGTTATAATAAATAGTTATAAGTAATAACAGTTATAAGGATAAAGAGAAGAGTAATAGGGATAGTAATAATAGAATAAGGATAATAATAACAGTCATAGCGATAATAATAATATAAGTAAGGATAATAATAACAGTTATAGCGATAATAATAATAGTAATAAGCATAATAATAATAGTTGTAAGGATAAAGACAAGAGTAATAGGGATATTAATAATACAATAAGGATAATAATAACAGTCATAGCGATAATAATAATAGTTATAGCGATAATAATAATAGTTATAAGGGTAAAGACAAGAGTAATAGGGATAGTAATAATAGAATAAGGATAATAATAACAGTCATAGCGATAATAATAATAGTAGTAAGGATAATAATAATAGTTATAGCGATAATGATAATAGTAATAAGCATATTAATAATAGTTATAAGCATAGAGACAAGAGTAATAGGGATAGTAATAGTAGAATAAGGATAATAATAACAGTCATAGCGATAATAATAATAGTAGTAAGGATAATAATAACAGTCATAGCGATAATAATAATAGTAGTAAGGATAATAATAATAGTTATAGCGATAATAATAATAGCAATAAGCATATTAATAATAGTTATAAGGATAGAGACAAGAGTAGTAGGGATAGTAATAGTAGAATAAGGATAATAATAACAGTCATAGCGATAATATTAATAGTTATAGCGATAATAATAATAGTAATAAGGATAATAATAATAGTTATAAGGATAAAGAGAAGAGTAATAGGGATAGTAATAATAGAATAAGGATAATAATAACAGTCATAGCGATAATAATAATAGTAGTAAGGATAATAATAACAGTTATAGCGATAATAATAATAGTAATAAGCATAATAATAATAGTTGTAAGGATAAAGACAAGAGTAATAGGGATATTAATAATACAATAAGGATAATAATAATAGTTATAGCGATAATAATAATAGTAATGAGGATAACAATAATAGTTATAGAGATAATAATACTAGTAATAAGGATAATAATAACAGTTATAATGATAATAATAATAGTTTGAGTGCTAATAATAATAGTAATAAGCATAACAATAATAGTTATAAGGATAAAGACAAGAGTAATAGGGATAGTAATAATAGAATAAGTATAATAGTAACAGTCATAGCGATAATAATAACAGTAGTAAGGATAATAATAATAGTTTTAGTGCTAATAATAATACTTTTAGTGCTAATAATAATAGTAATAAGCATAACAATAATAGTTATAAGGATAAAGACAAGAGTAATAGGGATAGTAATAATAGAATAACGATAATAATAACAGTCATAGCGATAATAATAATCGTAGTAAGGATAATAATAATAGTTATAGCGATAATAATAATAGTAATAAGCATAATAATAAAAGTTATAAGGATAGAGACAAGAGTAAAAGGGATAGTAATAGTAGAATAAGGATAATAATAACAGTCATAGCGATAATAATAGTAATAAGGATAATAATAATAGTTATAGCGATAATAATAATAGTTATAGCGATAATATTAATAGTTATAAGGATAAAGACAAGAGTAATAGGGATAGTAATAATAGAATAAGGATAATAATAACAGTCATAGCGATAATAATAATAGTAAGGATAATAATAATAGTTATAGCGATAATAATAATAGTAATAAGCATATTAATAATAGTTATAAGGATAGAGACAAGAGTAGTAGGGATAGTAATAGTAGAATAAGGATAATAATAACAGTCATAGCGATAATATTAATAGTTATAGCGATAATAATAATAGTAATAAGGATAATAATAATAGTTATAAGGATAAAGAGAAGAGTAATGGGGATCTTAATAATAGAATAAGTATAATAATAACAGTCATAGCGATAATAATAATAGTAATAAGCATATTAATAATAGTTATAAGCATAGAGACAAGAGTAATAGGGATAGTAATAGTAGAATAAGGATAATAATAACAGTCATAGCGATAATAATAATAGTAGTAAGGATAATAATAACAGTTATAGCGATAATAATAATAGTAATAAGCATAATAATAATAGTTGTAAGGATAAAGACAAGAGTAATAGGAATATTAATAATACAATAAGGATAATAATAACAGTCATAGCGATAATAATAATAGTTATAGTGATAATCATAGTTATAAGGATAAAGACAAGACTAATATTGATAGTAATAATAGAATAAGGATAATAATAACAGTCATAGCGATAATAATAATAGTAATGATGATAACAATAATAGTTATAGAGATAATAATACTAGTAATAAGGATAATAATAACAGTTATAATGATAATAATAATAGTAATAAGGGAAATAGTAATAGTTATAAGGATAAAGACAAGAGTAATAGGGATAGTAATAATAGAATAACGATAATAATAACAGTCATAGCGATAATAATAATCGTAGTTAGGATAATAGTAATAATTATAGCGATAATAATAATAGTAATAAGCATATTAATAATAGTTATAAGGATAGAGACAAGAGTAGTAGGGATAGTAATAGTAGAATAAGGATAATAATAACAGTCATAGCGATAATATTAATAGTGATAGCGATAATAATAATAGTAATAAGGATAATAATAATAGTTATAAGGATAAAGAGAAGAGTAATAGGGATAGTAATAATAGAATAAGGATAATAATAACAGTCATAGCGATAATAATAATAGTAGTAAGGATAATAATAACAGTTATAGCGATAATAATAATAGTAATAAGCATAATAATAATAGTTGTAAGGATAAAGACAAGAGTAATAGGGATATTAATAATACAATAAGGATAATAATAATAGTTATAGCGATAATAATAATAGTAATGAGGATAACAATAATAGTTATAGAGATAATAATACTAGTAATAAGGATAATAATAACAGTTATAATGATAATAATAATAGTTTTAGTGCTAATAATAATAGTAATAAGCATAACAATAATAGTTATAAGGATAAAGACAAGAGTAATAGGGATAGTAATAATAGAATAAGTATAATAGTAACAGTCATAGCGATAATAATAACAGTAGTAAGGATAATAATAATAGTTTTAGTGCTAACAATAATACTTTTAGTGCTAATAATAATAGTAATAAGCATAACAATAATAGTTATAAGGATAAAGACAAGAGTAATAGGGATAGTAATAATAGAATAAGTATAATAATAACAGTCATAGCGATAATAATAACAGTCATAGCGATAATAATAATAGTAATAAGGATAATAATAATAGTTTTAGTGCTAATAATAATAGTAATAAGCATAACAATAATAGTTATAGCGATAATAATAATTGTAATAAGGGAAATAATAATAATTATCAGGATAAAGACAAGAGTAATAGGGATAGTAATAATAGAATAAGAATAATAATAACAGTCATAGCGATAATAATAATAGTAATAAGGATAATAATAACAGTTATAGTGGTAATAATAATAGTAATAAGCATAATAATAATAGTTATAAGGATAGAGACAAGAGTTATATGGATAGTAATAATAGAATAAGTATAATAATAACAGTCATAGCGATAATAATAATAGTAATAAGGATAATAATAATAGTTTTAGTGCTAATAATAATAGTTTTAGTGCTAATAATAATAGTAATAAGCATAACAATAATAGTTATAAGGATAAAGACAAGAGTAATAGGGATAGTAATAATAGAATAAGTATAATAATAACAGTCATAGCGATAATAATAATAGTAATAAGGATAATAATAATAGTTATAAGGATAATAATAATAGTTATAAGGATAAAGAGAAGAGTAATAGGGATAGTAATAATGGAATAAGGATAATAATAACAGTCATAGCGATAATAATAATAGTAGTAAGGATAATAATAACAGTTATAGCGATAATAATAATAGTAATAAGCATAACAATAATAGTTATAAGGATAAAGACAAGAGTAATAGGGATAGTAATAATAGAATAAGAATAATAATAACAGTCATAGCGATAATAATAATAGTAATAAGGATAATAATAATAGTTATAGCGCTAATAATAATAGTAATAAGGATAAACATAATAGTTATAGTGCGAATAAAAATAGTAATAAGGATAAACATAATAGTTATAGTGCTAATAATACTAGTAATAAGGATAATAATAACAGTTGTAGCGATAATAATAATTGTAATATGGGAAATAATAATAATTATCAGGATAAAGACAAGAGTAATAGGGATAGTAATAATAGAATAAGTATAATAATAACAGTCATAGCGATAATAATAATAGTAATAAGGATAATAATAATAGTTATAAGGATAATAATAATAGTAATAAGCATAATAATAATAGTTATAAGGATAGAGACAAGAGTAATAGGGATAGTAATAATAGAATACGTATAATAATAACAGTCATAGCGATAATAATAATAGTAATAAGGATAAACATAATAGTTATAGTGCTAGTAATAATAGTGATAAGGATAATAATAATAGTTATAGCGATAATAATAATAGTAATGAGGATAACAATAATAGTTATAGAGATAATAATACTAGTAATAAGGATAATAATAACAGTTATAATGATAATAATAATAGTTTTAGTGCTAATAATAATAGTAATAAGCATAACAATAATAGTTATAAGGATAAAGACAAGAGTAATAGGGATAGTAATAATAGAATAAGTATAATAGTAACAGTCATAGCGATAATAATAACAGTAGTAAGGATAATAATAATAGTTTTAGTGCTAATAATAATAGTAATAAGCATAACAATAATAGTTATAAGGATAAAGACAAGAGTAATAGGGATAGTAATAATAGAATAACGATAATAATAACAGTCATAGCGATAATAATAATCGTAGTAAGGATAATAATAATAGTTATAGCGATAATAATAATAGTAATAAGCATAATAATAAAAGTTATAAGGATAGAGACAAGAGTAAAAGGGATAGTAATAGTAGAATAAGGATAATAATAACAGTCATAGCGATAATAATAGTAATAAGGATAATAATAATAGTTATAGCGATAATAATAATAGTTATAGCGATAATAATAATAGTTATAAGGATAAAGACAAGAGTAATAGGGATAGTAATAATAGAATAAGGATAATAATAACAGTCATAGCGATAATAATAATAGTAGTAAGGATAATAATAATAGTTATAGCGATAATAATAATAGTAATAAGCATATTAATAATAGTTATAAGGATAGAGACAAGAGTAGTAGGGATAGTAATAGTAGAATAAGGATAATAATAACAGTCATAGCGATAGTAATAATAGTAGTAAGGATAATAATAGCAGTTATAGCGATAATAATAATAGTAATAAGGATAATAATAATAGTTGTAAGGATAAAGACAAGAGTAATAGGGATATTAATAATACAATAAGGATAATAATAACAGTCATAGCGATAATAATAATAGTAATAAGGATAATAATAATAGTTTTAGTGCTAATAATAATAGTTTTAGTGCTAATAACAATAGAAATAAGCATAACAATAATAGTTATAAGGATAAAGACAAGAGTAATAGGGATAGTAATAATAGAATAAGTATAATAATAACAGTCATAGCGATAATAATAATAGTAATAAGGATAATAATAACAGTTATAATGGTAATAATAATAGTAATAAGCATAATAATAATAGTTATAAGGATAGAGACAAGAGTTATATGGATAGTAATAATAGAATAAGTATAATAATAACAGTCATAGCGATAATAATAATAGTTATAGTGATAATCATAGTTATAAGGATAAAGACAAGACTAATATTGATAGTAATAATAGAATAATGATAATAATATCAGTCATAGCGATAATAATAATAGTAATGAGGATAACAATAATAGTTATAGAGATAATAATACTAGTAATAAGGATAATAATAACAGTTATAATGATAATAATAATAGTAATAAGGGAAATAATAATAGTTATAAGGATAAAGACAAGAGTAATAGGGATAGTAATAATAGAATAAGTATAATAATAACAGTCATAGCGATAATAATAATAGTAATAAGGATAAACATAATAGTTATAGTGCTAGTAATAATAGTGATAAGGATAATAATAATAGTTATAGCGATAATAATAATAGTAATGAGGATAACAATAATAGTTATAGAGATAATAATAATAGTAATGAGGATAACAATAATAGTTATAGAGATAATAATACTAGTAATAAGGATAATAATAACAGTTATAATGATAATAATAATAGTAATAAGGGAAATAATAATAGTTATAAGGATAAAGACAAGAGTAATAGGGATAATAATAATAGAATAACGATAATAATAACAGTCATAGCGATAATAATAATAGAATAACGATAATAATAACAGTCATAGCGATAATAATAATCGTAGTAAGGATAATAATAATAGTTATAGCGATAATAATAATAGTAATAAGCATAATAATAAAAGTTATAAGGATAGAGACAAGAGTAATAGGGATAGTAATAGTAGAATAAGGATAATAATAACAGTCATAGCGATAATAATAATAGTAGTAAGGATAATAATAACAGTTATAGCGATAATAATAATAGTAGTAAGGATAATAATAACAGTTATAATGATAATAATAATAGTAATAAGGGAAGTAATAATAATTATCAGGATAAAGACAAGAGTAATGGGGATAGCAATAATAGAATAAGTATAATAATAACAGTCATAGCGATAATAATAATAGTAATAAGGATAATAATAATAGTTATATTGATAGTAATAACAGTTATAAGGATAAAGAGAAGAGTAGTAGGGATAGTAATAATAGAATAAGGATAATAATAACAGTCATAGCGATAATAATAATATTAGTAAGGATAATAATAACAGTTATAGCGATAATAATAATAGTAATAAGCATAATAATAATAGTTGTAAGGATAAAGACAAGAGTAATAGGGATATTAATAATACAATAAGGATAATAATAACAGTCATAGCGATAATAATAATAGTTATAGCGATAATAATAATAGTTATAAGGGTAAAGACAAGAGTAATAGGGATAGTAATAATAGAATAAGGATAATAATAACAGTCATAGCGATAATAATAATAGTAGTAAGGATAATAATAATTGTTATAGCGATAATAATAATAGTAATAAGCATATTAATAATAGTTAATAGGATAGAGACAAGAGTAATAGGGATAGTAATAGTAGAATAAGGATAATAATAACAGTCATAGCGATAATAATAATAGTAGTAAGGATAATAATAACAGTTATAGCGATAATAATAATAGTAATAAGCATAATAATAATAGTTGTAAGGATAAAGACAAGAGTAATAGGAATATTAATAATTCAATAAGGATAATAATAACAGTTATAGCGATAATAATAATAGTAATAAGCATAATAATAATAGTTGTAAGGATAAAGACAAGAGTAATAGGAATATTAATAATAAAATAAGGATAATAATAACAGTCATAGCGATAATAATAATAGTTATAGTGATAATCATAGTTATAAGGATAAAGACAAGACTAATATTGATAGTAATAATAGAATAAGGATAATAATAACAGTCATAGCGATAATAATAATAGTAATAAGGATAATAATAATAGTTATAAGGATAGTAATAACAGTTATAAGGATAAAGAGAAGAGTAATAGGGATAGTAATAATAGAATAAGGATAATAATAACAGTCATAGCGATAATAATAATATTAGTAAGGATAATAATAACAGTTATAGCGATAATAATAATAGTAATAAGGATAATAATAATAGTTATAGCGATAATAATAATAGTAATAAGCATATTAATAATAGTTATAAGCATAGAGACAAGAGTAATAGGGATAGTAATAGTAGAATAAGGATAATAATAACAGTCATAGCGATAATAATAATAGTAGTAAGGATAATAATAACAGTTATAGCGATAATAATAATAGTAATAAGCATAATAATAATAGTTGTAAGGATAAAGACAAGAGTAATAGGAATATTAATAATACAATAAGGATAATAATAACAGTCATAGCGATAATAATAATAGTTATAGTGATAATCATAGTTATAAGGATAAAGACAAGACTAATATTGATAGTAATAATAGAATAAGGATAATAATAACAGTCATAGCGATAATAATAATAGTAATGAGGATAACAATAATAGTTATAGAGATAATAATACTAGTAATAAGGATAATAATAACAGTTATAATGATAATAATAATAGTAATAAGGGAAATAATAATAGTTATAAGGATAAAGACAAGAGTAATAGGGATAGTAATAATAGAATAACGATAATAATAACAGTCATAGCGATAATAATAATCGTAGTAAGGATAATAATAATAGTTATAGCGATAATAATAATAGTAATAAGCATAATAATAATAGTTGTAAGGATAAAGACAAGAGTAATAGGAATATTAATAATACAATAAGGATAATAATAACAGTCATAGCGATAATAATAATAGTTATAGTGATAATCATAGTTATAAGGATAAAGACAAGACTAATATTGATAGTAATAATAGAATAAGGATAATAATAACAGTCATAGCGATAATAATAATAGTAATAAGGATAATAATAATAGTTATAAGGATAGTAATAACAGTTATAAGGATAAAGAGAAGAGTAATAGGGATAGTAATAATAGAATAAGGATAATAATAACAGTCATAGCGATAATAATAATATTAGTAAGGATAATAATAACAGTTATAGCGATAATAATAATAGTAATAAGGATAATAATAATAGTTATAGCGATAATAATAATAGTAATAAGCATATTAATAATAGTTATAAGCATAGAGACAAGAGTAATAGGGATAGTAATAGTAGAATAAGGATAATAATAACAGTCATAGCGATAATAATAATAGTAGTAAGGATAATAATAACAGTTATAGCGATAATAATAATAGTAATAAGCATAATAATAATAGTTGTAAGGATAATAATAATAGTTATAGCGATAATAGTAATAGTAATAAGCATAATAATAAAAGTTATAAGGATAGAGACAAGAGTAATAGGGATAGTAATAGTAGAATAAGGATAATAATAACAGTCATAGCGATAATAATAGTAATAAGGATAATAATAATAGTTATAGCCTTAATAATAATAGTTATAGCGATAATAATAATAGTAATAAGGATAAAGACAAGAGTAATAGGGATAGTAATAGTACAATAAGGATAATAATAACAGTCATAACGATAATAATAATAGTTATAGCGATAATAATAATAGTTATAAGGATAAAGACAAGAGTAATAGGGATAGTAATAATAGAATAAGGATAATAATAACAGTCATAGCGATAATAATAATAGTAGTAAGGATAATAATAATAGTTATAGCGATAATAATAATAGTAATAAGCATAATAATAATAGTTGTAAGGATAAAGACAAGAGTAATAGGAATATTAATAATACAATAAGGATAATAATAACAGTTATAGCGATAATAATAATAGTAATAAGCATAATAATAATAGTTGTAAGGATAAAGACAAGAGTAATAGGAATATTAATAATAAAATAAGGATAATAATAACAGTCATAGCGATAATAATAATAGTTATAGCGATAATAATAATAGTTATAAGGGTAAAGACAAGAGTAATAGGGATAGTAATAATAGAATAAGGATAATAATAACAGTCATAGCCATAATAATAATAGTAGTAAGGATAATAATAATAGTTATAGCGATAATAATAATAGTAATAAGCATATTAATAATACAATAGTTATAAGGATAGAGACAAGAGTAATAGGGATAGTAATAGTAGAATAAGGATAATAATAACAGTCATATCGATAATAATAATAGTAGTAAGGATAATAATAACAGTTATAGCGATAATAATAATAGTAATAAGCATAATAATAATAGTTGTAAGGATAAAGACAAGAGTAATATGAATATTAATAATACAATAAGGATAATAATAACAGTCATAGCGATAATAATAATAGTTATAGTGATAATCATAGTTATAAGGATAAAGACAAGACTAATATTGATAGTAATAATAGAATAAGGATAATAATAACAGTCATAGCGATAATAATAATAGTAATAAGGATAATAATAATAGTTATAAGGATAGTAATAACAGTTATAAGGATAAAGAGAAGAGTAATAGGGATAGTAATAATAGAATAATTATAATAATAACAGTCATAGCGATAATAATAATATTAGTAAGGATAATAATAACAGTTATAGCGATAATAATAATAGTAATAAGGATAATAATAATAGTTATAGCGATAATAATAATAGTAATAAGCATATTAATAATAGTTATAAGCATAGAGACAAGAGTAATAGGGATAGTAATAGTAGAATAAGGATAATAATAACAGTCATAGCGATAATAATAATAGTAGTAAGGATAATAATAACAGTTATAGCGATAATAATAATAGTAATAAGCATAATAATAATAGTTGTAAGGATAATAATAATAGTTATAGCGATAATAGTAATAGTAATAAGCATAATAATAAAAGTTATAAGGATAGAGACAAGAGTAATAGGGATAGTAATAGTAGAATAAGGATAATAATAACAGTCATAGCGATAATAATAGTAATAAGGATAATAATAATAGTTATAGCCTTAATAATAATAGTTATAGCGATAATAATAATAGTAATAAGGATAAAGACAAGAGTAATAGGGATAGTAATAGTACAATAAGGATAATAATAACAGTCATAACGATAATAATAATAGTTATAGCGATAATAATAATAGTTATAAGGATAAAGACAAGAGTAATAGGGATAGTAATAATAGAATAAGGATAATAATAACAGTCATAGCGATAATAATAATAGTAGTAAGGATAATAATAATAGTTATAGCGATAATAATAATAGTAATAAGCATAATAATAATAGTTGTAAGGATAAAGACAAGAGTAATAGGAATATTAATAATACAATAAGGATAATAATAACAGTTATAGCGATAATAATAATAGTAATAAGCATAATAATAATAGTTGTAAGGATAAAGACAAGAGTAATAGGAATATTAATAATAAAATAAGGATAATAATAACAGTCATAGCGATAATAATAATAGTTATAGCGATAATAATAATAGTTATAAGGGTAAAGACAAGAGTAATAGGGATAGTAATAATAGAATAAGGATAATAATAACAGTCATAGCCATAATAATAATAGTAGTAAGGATAATAATAATAGTTATAGCGATAATAATAATAGTAATAAGCATATTAATAATACAATAGTTATAAGGATAGAGACAAGAGTAATAGGGATAGTAATAGTAGAATAAGGATAATAATAACAGTCATATCGATAATAATAATAGTAGTAAGGATAATAATAACAGTTATAGCGATAATAATAATAGTAATAAGCATAATAATAATAGTTGTAAGGATAAAGACAAGAGTAATATGAATATTAATAATACAATAAGGATAATAATAACAGTCATAGCGATAATAATAATAGTTATAGTGATAATCATAGTTATAAGGATAAAGACAAGACTAATATTGATAGTAATAATAGAATAAGGATAATAATAACAGTCATAGCGATAATAATAATAGTAATAAGGATAATAATAATAGTTATAAGGATAGTAATAACAGTTATAAGGATAAAGAGAAGAGTAATAGGGATAGTAATAATAGAATAATTATAATAATAACAGTCATAGCGATAATAATAATATTAGTAAGGATAATAATAACAGTTATAGCGATAATAATAATAGTAATAAGGATAATAATAATAGTTATAGCGATAATAATAATAGTAATAAGCATATTAATAATAGTTATAAGCATAGAGACAAGAGTAATAGGGATAGTAATAGTAGAATAAGGATAATAATAACAGTCATAGCGATAATAATAATAGTAGTAAGGATAATAATAACAGTTATAGCGATAATAATAATAGTAATAAGCATAATAATAATAGTTGTAAGGATAAAGACAAGAGTAATAGGAATATTAATAATACAATAAGGATAATAATAACAGTCATACCGATAATAATAATAGTTATAGTGATAATCATAGTTATAAGGATAAAGACAAGACTAATATTGATAGTAATAATAGAATAAGGATAATAATAACAGTCATAGCGATAATAATAATAGTAATGAGGATAACAATAATAGTTATAGAGATAATAATACTAGTAATAAGGATAATAATAACAGTTATAATGATAATAATAATAGTAATAAGGGAAATAATAATAGTTATAAGGATAAAGACAAGAGTAATAGGGATAGTAATAATAGAATAACGATAATAATAACAGTCATAGCGATAATAATAATCGTAGTAAGGATAATAATAATAGTTATAGCGATAATAATAATAGTAATAAGCATAATAATAATAGTTGTAAGGATAAAGACAAGAGTAATAGGAATATTAATAATACAATAAGGATAATAATAACAGTCATAGCGATAATAATAATAGTTATAGTGATAATCATAGTTATAAGGATAAAGACAAGACTAATATTGATAGTAATAATAGAATAAGGATAATAATAACAGTCATAGCGATAATAATAATAGTAATAAGGATAATAATAATAGTTATAAGGATAGTAATAACAGTTATAAGGATAAAGAGAAGAGTAATAGGGATAGTAATAATAGAATAAGGATAATAATAACAGTCATAGCGATAATAATAATATTAGTAAGGATAATAATAACAGTTATAGCGATAATAATAATAGTAATAAGGATAATAATAATAGTTATAGCGATAATAATAATAGTAATAAGCATATTAATAATAGTTATAAGCATAGAGACAAGAGTAATAGGGATAGTAATAGTAGAATAAGGATAATAATAACAGTCATAGCGATAATAATAATAGTAGTAAGGATAATAATAACAGTTATAGCGATAATAATAATAGTAATAAGCATAATAATAATAGTTGTAAGGATAATAATAATAGTTATAGCGATAATAGTAATAGTAATAAGCATAATAATAAAAGTTATAAGGATAGAGACAAGAGTAATAGGGATAGTAATAGTAGAATAAGGATAATAATAACAGTCATAGCGATAATAATAGTAATAAGGATAATAATAATAGTTATAGCCTTAATAATAATAGTTATAGCGATAATAATAATAGTAATAAGGATAAAGACAAGAGTAATAGGGATAGTAATAGTACAATAAGGATAATAATAACAGTCATAACGATAATAATAATAGTTATAGCGATAATAATAATAGTTATAAGGATAAAGACAAGAGTAATAGGGATAGTAATAATAGAATAAGGATAATAATAACAGTCATAGCGATAATAATAATAGTAGTAAGGATAATAATAATAGTTATAGCGATAATAATAATAGTAATAAGGGAAATAATAATAGAATAAGGATAATAATAACAGTCATAGCGATAATAATAATAGTTATAGCGATAATAATAATAGTTATAAGGATAATAATAATAGTTATAAGGATAAAGAGAAGAGTAATAGGGATAGTAATAATAGAATAAGGATAATAATAACAGTCATAGCGATGATAATAATAGTAGTAAGGATAATAATAATAGTAATAGCGGTAATAATAATAGCAATAAGGATAATAATAATAGTTAAAGTGCTAATAATAATAGTAATAAGCATAATAATAATAGTTATAAGGATAGAGACAGGAGTAATAGGGATAGTAATAATAGAATAAGGATAATAATAACAGTCATAGCGATGATAATAATAGTAGTAAGGATAATAATAATAGATATAGCGATAATAATAATAGCAGTAAGGATAATAATAATAGTTAAAGTGCTAATAATAATAGTAATAAGCATAATAATAATAGTTATAGGGATAGAGACAGGAGTAATAGGGATAGTAATAGTAGAATAAGTATAATAATAACAGTCATAGCGATAATAATAATAGTAATAAGGATAATAATAATAGTTATAAGGATAATAATAATAGTTATAAGGATAATGAGAAGAGTAATAGGGATAGTAATAATAGAATAAGGATAATAATAACAGTCATAGCGATAATAATAATAGTAGTAAGGATAATAATAGGAGTTATAGCGATAATAATAATAGTAATAAGCATAATAATAATAGTTGTAAGGATAAAGACAAGAGTAATAGGGATATTAATAATACAATAAGGATAATAATAACAGTCATAGCGATAATAATAATAGTAATAAGGATAATAATAATCGTTTTAGTGCTAATAATAATAGTAATAAGCATAACAATAATAGTTATAGCGATAATAATAATTGTAATAAGGGAAATAATAATAATTATCAGGATAAAGACAAGAGTAATAGGGATAGTAATAATAGAATAAGAATAATAATAACAGTCATAGCGATAATAATAATAGTAATAAGGATAATAATAATAGTTATAAGGATAAAGACAAGAGTAAAAGGGACAGTAATAATAGAATAAGTATAATAATAACTGTCATAGCGATAATAACAATAGTAATAAGGATAATAATAATAGTTACAGTGCGAATAATAATAGTAATAAGGATAAACATAATAGTTATAGTGCTAATAATAGCAGTAATAAGGATAATAATAACAATTATAGCGATAATAATAATAGTAATAAGGACAATGATAATAGTTATAAGGATAAAGTGAAGAGTAATAGGGAAAGTAATAATAGAATAAGGATAATAATAACAGTCATAGCGATAATAATAGTAATAAGGATAATAATAATAGTTATAGCGATAATAATAATAGTGATAAGGGAAATAATAATAGAATAAGAATAATAATAACAGTCATAGGGATAATAATAATAGTAATAAGGATAATAATAATAGTTATAAGGATAAAGACAAGAGTAAAAGGGACAGTAATAATAGAATAAGTATAATAATAACAGTCATAGCGATAATAACAATAGTAATAAGGATAATAATAATAGTTACAGTGCGAATAATAATAGTAATAAGGATAAACATAATAGTTATAGTGCTAATAATACTAGTAATAAGGATAATAATAACAATTATAGCGATAATAATAATAGTAATAAGGACAATGACAATAGTTATAAGGATAAAGTGAAGAGTAATAGGGAAAGTAATAATAGAATAAGGATAATAATAACAGTCATAGCGATAATAATAGTAATAAGGATAATAATAATAGTTATAGCGATAATAATAATAGTGATAAGGGAAATAATAATAGAATAAGGATAATGATAACAGTCATAGCGATAATAATAATAGTAATAAGGATAATAATAATAGTTATAAGGATAGAGACAAGAGTAATAGGGATAGTAATAGTAGAGTAAGGATAATAATAACAGTCATAGCGATAATAATAGTAATAAGGATAATAATAATAGCTATAGTGCTAATAATAATAGTAATAAGGATAATAATAACAGTTATAGCAATAATAATAATAGTAATAAGGATAAACATAATAGTTATAGTGCTAGTAATAATAGTGATAAGGATAATAATGGTAGTTATTGCGATAATAATAATAGTAATGAGGATAACAATAATAGTTATAGAGATAATAATACTAGTAATAAGGATAATAATAACAATTATAGCGATAATAATAATAGTAATAAGGACAATGATAATAGTTATAAGGATAAAGTGAAGAGTAATAGGGAAAGTAATAATAGAATAAGGATAATAATAACAGTCATAGCGATAATAATAGTAATAAGGATAATAATAATAGTTATAAGGAAAATAATAATAGTTATAAGGATAAAGAGAAGAGTAATAGGGATAGTAATAATGGAATAAGGATAATAATAACAGTCATAGCGATAATAATAATAGTAGTAAGGATAATAATAACAGTTATAGCGATAATAATAATAGTAATAAGCATAATAATAATAGTTGTAAGGATAAAGACAAGAGTAATAGGGATATTAATAATACAATAAGGATAATAATAACAGTCATAGCGATAATAATAATAGTAATAAGGATAATAATAATAGTTTTAGTGCTAATAATAATAGTTTTAGTGCTAATAATAATAGTAATAAGCATAACAATAATAGTTATAAGGATAAAGACAAGATTAATAGGGATAGTAATAATAGAATAAGTATAATAATAACAGTCATAGCGATAATAATAATAGTAATAAGGATAATAATAATAGTTATAAGGATAATAATAATAGTTATAAGGATAAAGACAAGAGTAAAAGGGACAGTAATAATAGAATAAGTATAATAATAACAGTCATAGCGATAATAACAATAGTAATAAGGAAAATAATAATAGTTACAGTGCGAATAATAATAGTAATAAGGATAAACATAATAGTTATAGTGCTAATAATACTAGTAATAAGGATAATAATAACAATTATAGCGATAATAATAATAGTAATAAGGACAATGATAATAGTTATAAGGATAAAGTGAAGAGTAATAGGGAAAGTAATAATAGAATAAGGATAATAATAACAGTCATAGCGATAATAATAGTAATAAGGATAATAATAATAGTTATAGCGATAATAATAATAGTGATAAGGGAAATAATAATAGAATAAGGATAATGATAACAGTCATAGCGACAATAATAATAGTAGTAAGGATAATAATAATAGTTATAGCGATAATAATAATAGTAATAAGCATATTAATAATAGTTATAAGGATAGAGACAAGAGTAATAGGGATAGTAATAGTAGAATAAGGATAATAATAACAGTCATAGCGATAATAATAATAGTAGTAAGGATAATAATAACAGTTATAGCGATAATAATAATACTAAAATGAGCATAATAATAATAGTTGTAAGGATAAAGACAAGAGTAATAGGAATATTAATAATACAATAAGGATAATAATAACAGTCATAGCGATAATAATAATAGTTATAGGGATAATCATAGTTATAAGGATAAAGACAAGACTAATATTGATAGTAATAATAGAATAAGGATAATAATAACAGTCATAGCGATAATAATAATAGTAATGATGATAACAATAATAGTTATAGAGATAATAATACTAGTAATAAGGATAATAATAACAGTTATAATGATAATAATAATAGTAATAAGGGAAATAATAATAGTTATAAGGATAAAGACAAGAGTAATAGGGATAGTAATAATAGAATAAGGATAATAATAACAGTCATAGCGATAATAATAATATTAGTAAGGATAATAATAACAGTTATAGCGATAATGATAATAGTAATAAGCATAATAATAATAGTTGTAAGGATAAAGACAAGAGTAATAGGGATATTAATAATACAATAAGGATAATAATAACAGTCATAGCGATAATAATAATAGTTATAGCGATAATAATAATAGTTATAGCGATAATAATAATAGTTATAAGGGTAAAGACAAGAGTAATAGGGATAGTAATAATAGAATAAGGATAATAATAACAGTCATAGCCATAATAATAATAGTAGTAAGGATAATAATAATAGTTATAGCGATAATAATAATAGTAATAAGCATATTAATAATACAATAGTTATAAGGATAGAGACAAGAGTAATAGGGATAGTAATAGTAGAATAAGGATAATAATAACAGTCATAGCGATAATAATAATAGTAGTAAGGATAATAATAACAGTTAAAGCGATAATAATAATAGTAATAAGCATAATAATAATAGTTGTAAGGATAAAGACAAGAGTAATAGGAATATTATTATAATAATACAATAAGGATAATAATAACAGTCATAGCGATAATAATAATAGTAATAAGGATAATAATAATAGTTTTAGTGCTAATAATAATAGTTTTAGTGCTAATAATAATAGTAATAAGCATAACAATAATAGTTATAAGGATAAAGACAAGATTAATAGGGATAGTAATAATAGAATATGTATAATAATAACAGTCATAGCGATAATGATAACAGTCATAGCGATAATAATAATAGTAATAAGGATAATAATAATAGTTTTAGTGCTAATAATAATAGTTTTAGTGCTAATAATAATAGTAATAAGCATAACAATAATAGTTATAGCGATAATAATAATTGTAATAAGGGAAATAATAATAATTATCAGGATAAAGACAAGAGTAATAGGGATAGTAATAATAGAATAAGAATAATAATAACAGTCATAGCGATAATAATAATAGTAATAAGGATAATAATAATAGTTACAGTGCGAATAATAATAGTAATAAGGATAAACATAATAGTTATAGTGCTAATAATACTAGTAATAAGGATAATAATAACTATTATAGCGATAATAATAATAGTAATAAGGACAATGATAATAGTTATAAGGATAAAGTGAAGAGTAATAGGGAAAGTAATAATAGAATAAGGATAATAATAACAGTCATAGCGATAATAATAGTAATAAGGATAATAATTATAGTTATAGCGATAATAATAATAGTGATAAGGGAAATAATAATAGAATAAGGATATTGATAACAGTCATAGCGATAATAATAATAGTAGTAAGGATAATAATAATAGTTATAGCGATAATAATAATAGTAATAAGCATATTAATAATAGTTATAA
Source organism: Megachile ligniseca (assembly GCA_945859555.1). Lineage (NCBI taxonomy): Eukaryota > Metazoa > Arthropoda > Insecta > Hymenoptera > Megachilidae > Megachile > Megachile ligniseca. Next base: position 30,026 of record CAMAOC010000322.1, read on the forward strand.
GGATAGAGACAAGAGTAATAGGGATAGTAATAGTAGAATAAGGATAATAATAACAGTCATAGCGATAATAATAATAGTAGTAAGGATAATAATAACAGTTATAGCGATAATAATAATAGTAATAAGCATAATAATAATAGTTGTAAGGATAAAGACAAGAGTAATAGGAATATTAATAATACAATAAGGATAATAATAACAGTCATAGCGATAATAATAATAGTTATAGTGATAATCATAGTTATAAGGATAAAGACAAGACTAATATTGATAGTAATAATAGAATAAGGATAATAATAACAGTCATAGCGATAATAATAATAGTAATAAGGGAAATAATAATAGTTATAAGGATAAAGACAAGAGTAATAGGGATAGTAATAATAGAATAAGGATAATAATAACAGTCATAGCGATAATAATAATATTAGTAAGGATAATAATAACAGTTATAGCGATAATAATAATAGTAATAAGCATAATAATAATAGTTGTAAGGATAAAGACAAGAGTAATAGGGATATTAATAATACAATAAGGATAATAATAACAGTCATAGCGATAATAATAATATTAGTAAGGATAATAATAACAGTTATAGCGATAATAATAATAGTAATAAGCATAATAATAATAGTTGTAAGGATAAAGACAAGAGTAATAGGGATATTAATAATACAATAAGGATAATAATAACAGTCATAGCGATAATAATAATAGTTATAGCGATAATAATAATAGTTATAAGGGTAAAGACAAGAGTAATAGGGATAGTAATAATAGAATAAGGATAATAATAACAGTCATAGCCATAATAATAATAGTAGTAAGGATAATAATAATAGTTATAGCGATAATAATAATAGTAATAAGCATATTAATAATACAATAGTTATAAGGATAGAGACAAGAGTAATAGGGATAGTAATAGTAGAATAAGGATAATAATAACAGTCATAGCGATAATAATAATAGTAGTAAGGATAATAATAACAGTTATAGCGATAATAATAATAGTCATAAGCATAATAATAATAGTTGTAAGGATAAAGACAAGAGTAATAGGAATATTAATAATACAATAAGGATAATAGTAACAGTCATAGCGATAATAATAATAGTTATAGTGATAATCATAGTTATAAGGATAAAGACAAGACTAATATTGATAGTAATAATAGAATAAGGATAATAATAACAGTCATAGCGATAATAATAATAGTAATGATGATAACAATAATAGTTATAGAGATAATAATACTAGTAATAAGGATAATAATAACTGTTATAATGATAATAATAGTAATAAGGATAATAATAATAGCTATAGTGCTAATAATAATAGTAATAAGGATAATAATAACAGTTATAGCAATAATAATAATACTAATAAGGATAAACATAATAGTTATAGTGCTAGTAATAATAGTGATAAGGATAATAATGGTAGTTATTGCGATAATAATAATAGTAATGAGGATAACAATAATAGTTATAGAGATAATAATACTAGTAATAAGGATAATAATAACAGTTATAATGATAATAATAATAGTAATAAGGGAAATAATAATAGTTATAAGGATAAAGACAAGAGTAATAGGGATAGTAATAGTAGAATAAGGATAATAATAACAGTCATAGCGATAATAATAATAGTAATAAGGATAATAATAATAGTTATAAGGATAATAATAATAGTTATAAGGATAAAGAGAAGAGTAATAGGGATAGTAATAATAGAATAAGGATAATAATAACAGTCATAGCGATAATAATAATAGTAGTAAGGATAATAATAGGAGTTATAGCGATAACAATAATAGTAATAAGCATAATAATAATAGTTGTAAGGATAAAGACAAGAGTAATAGGGATATTAATAATACAATAAGGATAATAATAACAGTCATAGCGATAATAATAATAGTAATAAGGATAATAATAATAGTTATAAGGATAATAATAATAGTTATAAGGACAAAGACAAGAGTAAAAGGGACAGTAATAATAGAATAAGTATAATAATAACAGTCATAGCGATAATAACAATAGTAATAAGGATAATAATAATAGTTACAGTGCGAATAATAATAGTAATAAGGATAAACATAATAGTTATAGTGCTAATAATACTAGTAATAAGGATAATAATAACAATTATAGCGATAATAATAATAGTAATAAGGACAATGATAATAGTTATAAGGATAAAGTGAAGAGTAATAGGGAAAGTAATAATAGAATAAGGATAATAATAACAGTCATAGCGATAATAATAGTAATAAGGATAATAATAATAGTTATAGCGATAATAATAATAGTGATAAGGGAAATAATAATAGAATAAGGATAATGATAACAGTCATAGCGATAATAATAATAGTAATAAGGATAATAATAATAGTTATAAGGATAGAGACAAGAGTAATAGGGATAGTAATAGTAGAGTAAGGATAATAATAACAGTCATAGCGATAATAATAGTAATAAGGATAATAATAATAGCTATAGTGCTAATAATAATAGTAATAAGGATAATAATAACAGTTATAGCAATAATAATAATACTAATAAGGATAAACATAATAGTTATAGTGCTAGTAATAATAGTGATAAGGATAATAATGGTAGTTATTGCGATAATAATAATAGTAATGAGGATAACAATAATAGTTATAGAGATAATAATACTAGTAATAAGGATATTAATAACAGTTATAATGATAATAATAATAGTAATAAGGGAAATAATAATAGTTATAAGGATAAAGACAAGAGTAATAGGGATAGTAATAGTAGAGTAAGGATAATAATAACAGTCATAGCGATAATAATAGTAATAAGGATAATAATAATAGCTATAGTGCTAATAATAATAGTAATAAGGATAATAATAACAGTTATAGCAATAATAATAATAGTAATAAGGATAAACATAATAGTTATAGTGCTAGTAATAATAGTGATAAGGATAATAATGGTAGTTATAGCGATAATAATAATAGTAATGAGGATAACAATAATAGTTATAGAGATAATAATACTAGTAATAAGGATAATAATAACAGTTATAATGATAATAATAATAGTAATAAGGGAAATAATAATAGTTATAAGGATAAAGACAAGAGTAATAGGGATAGTAATAATAGAATAAGTATAATAATAACAGTCATAGCGATAATAATAATAGTAATAAGGATAATAATAATAGTTATAAGGAAAATAATAATAGTTATAAGGATAAAGAGAAGAGTAATAGGGATAGTAATAATGGAATAAGGATAATAATAACAGTCATAGCGATAATAATAATACTAGTAAGGATAATAATAACAGTTATAGCGATAATAATAATAGTAATAAGCATAATAATAATAGTTGTAAGGATAAAGACAAGAGTAATAGGGATATTAATAATACAATAAGGATAATAATAACAGTCATAGCGATAATAATAATAGTAATAAGGATAATAATAATAGTTATAAGGATAATAATAATAGTTATAAGGACAAAGACAAGAGTAAAAGGGACAGTAATAATAGAATAAGTATAATAATAACAGTCATAGCGATAATAACAATAGTAATGAGGATAATAATAATAGTTACAGTGCGAATAATAATAGTAATAAGGATAAACATAATAGTTATAGTGCTAATAATACTAGTAATAAGGATAATAATAACAATTATAGCGATAATAATAATAGTAATAAGGACAATGATAATAGTTATAAGGATAAAGTGAAGAGTAATAGGGAAAGTAATAATAGAATAAGGATAATAATAACAGTCATAGCGATAATAATAGTAATAAGGATAATAATAATAGTTATAAGGAAAATAATAATAGTTATAAGGATAAAGAGAAGAGTAATAGGGATAGTAATAATGGAATAAGGATAATAATAACAGTCATAGCGATAATAATAATAGTAGTAAGGATAATAATAACAGTTATAGCGATAATAATAATAGTAATAAGCATAATAATAATAGTTGTAAGGATAAAGACAAGAGTAATAGGGATATTAATAATACAATAAGGATAATAATAACAGTCATAGCGATAATAATAATAGTAATAAGGATAATATTAATAGTTTTAGTGCTAATAATAATAGTTTTAGTGCTAATAATAATAGTTTTAGTGCTAATAATAATAGTAATAAGCATAACAATAATAGTTATAAGGATAAAGACAAGATTAATAGGGATAGTAATAATAGAATAAGTATAATAATAACAGTCATAGCGATAATGATAACAGTCATAGCGATAATAATAATAGTAATAAGGATAATAATAATAGTTTTAGTGCTAATAATAATAGTTTTAGTGCTAATAATAATAGTAATAAGCATAACAATAATAGTTATAGCGATAATAATAATTGTAATAAGGGAAATAATAATAATTATCAGGATAAAGACAAGAGTAATAGGGATAGTAATAATAGAATAAGAATAATAATAACAGTCATAGCGATAATAATAATAGTAATAAGGATAATAATAATAGTTATAAGGATAAAGACAAGAGTAAAAGGGACAGTAATAATAGAATAAGTATAATAATAACAGTCATAGCGATAATAACAATAGTAATAAGGAAAATAATAATAGTTACAGTGCGAATAATAATAGTAATAAGGATAAACATAATAGTTATAGTGCTAATAATACTAGTAATAAGGATAATAATAACAATTATAGCGATAATAATAATAGTAATAAGGACAATGATAATAGTTATAAGGATAAAGTGAAGAGTAATAGGAATATTAATAATACAATAAGGATAATAATAACAGTCATAGCGATAATAATAATAGTTATAGTGATAATCATAGTTATAAGGATAAAGACAAGACTAATATTGATAGTAATAATAGAATAAGGATAATAATAACAGTCATAGCGATAATAATAATAGTAATGATGATAACAATAATAGTTATAGAGATAATAATACTAGTAATAAGGATAATAATAACAGTTATAATGATAATAATAATAGTAATAAGGGAAATAATAATAGTTATAAGGATAAAGACAAGAGTAATAGGGATAGTAATAATAGAATAAGGATAATAATAACAGTCATAGCGATAATAATAATATTAGTAAGGATAATAATAACAGTTATAGCGATAATAATAATAGTAATAAGCATAATAATAATAGTTGTAAGGATAAAGACAAGAGTAATAGGGATATTAATAATACAATAAGGATAATAATAACAGTCATAGCGATAATAATAATAGTTATAGCGATAATAATAATAGTTATAGCGATAATAATAATAGTTATAAGGGTAAAGACAAGAGTAATAGGGATAGTAATAATAGAATAAGGATAATAATAACAGTCATAGCCATAATAATAATAGTAGTAAGGATAATAATAATAGTTATAGCGATAATAATAATAGTAATAAGCATATTAATAATACAATAGTTATAAGGATAGAGACAAGAGTAATAGGGATAGTAATAGTAGAATAAGGATAATAATAACAGTCATAGCGATAATAATAATAGTAGTAAGGATAATAATAACAGTTATAGCGATAATAATAATAGTAATAAGCATAATAATAATAGTTGTAAGGATAAAGACAAGAGTAATAGGAATATTAATAATACAATAAGGATAATAATAACAGTCATAGCGATAATAATAATAGTTATAGTGATAATCATAGTTATAAGGATAAAGACAAGACTAATATTGATAGTAATAATAGAATAAGGATAATAATAACAGTCATAGCGATAATAATAATAGTAATGATGATAACAATAATAGTTATAGAGATAATAATACTAGTAATAAGGATAATAATAACAGTTATAATGATAATAATAATAGTAATAAGGGAAATAATAATAGTTATAAGGATAAAGACAAGAGTAATAGGGATAGTAATAATAGAATAAGGATAATAATAACAGTCATAGCGATAATAATAATAGTAGTAAGGATAATAATAACAGTTATAGCGATAATAATAATAGTAATAAGCATAATAATAATAGTTGTAAGGATAAAGACAAGAGTAATAGGGATATTAATAATACAATAAGGATAATAATAACAGTCATAGCGATAATAATAATAGTAATAATCATAATAATAATAGTTTTAGTGCTAATAATAATAGTTTTAGTGCTAATAATAATAGTAATAAGCATAACAATAATAGTTATAAGGATAAAGACAAGAGTAATAGGGATAGTAATAATAGAATATGTATAATAATAACAGTCATAGCGATAATGATAACAGTCATAGCGATAATAATAATAGTAATAAGGATAATAATAATAGTTTTAGTGCTAATAATAATAGTTTTAGTGCTAATAATAATAGTAATAAGCATAACAATAATAGTTATAGCGATAATAATAATTGTAATAAGGGAAATAATAATAATTATCAGGATAAAGACAAGAGTAATAGGGATAGTAATAATAGAATAAGAATAATAATAACAGTCATAGCGATAATAATAATAGTAATAAGGATAATAATAATAGTTATAAGGATAATAATAATAGTTATAAGGATAAAGACAAGAGTAAAAGGGACAGTAATAATAGAATAAGTATAATAATAACAGTCATAGCGATAATAACAATAGTAATAAGGATAATAATAATAGTTACAGTGCGAATAATAATAGTAATAAGGATAAACATAATAGTTATAGTGCTAATAATACTAGTAATAAGGATAATAATAACAATTATAGCGATAATAATAATAGTAATAAGGACAATGATAATAATTATAAGGATAAAGTGAAGAGTAATAGGGAAAGTAATAATAGAATAAGGATAATAATAACAGTCATAGCGATAATAATAGTAATAAGGATAATAATAATAGTTATAGCGATAATAATAATAGTGATAAGGGAAATAATAATAGAATAAGGATAATGATAACAGTCATAGCGATAATAATAATAGTAGTAAGGATAATAATAATAGTTATAGCGATAATAATATTAGTAATAAGCATATTAATAATAGTTATAAGGATAGAGACAAGAGTAATAGGGATAGTAATAGTAGAATAAGGATAATAATAACAGTCATAGCGATAATAATAATAGTAGTAAGGATAATAATAACAGTTATAGCGATAATAATAATAGTAATAAGCATAATAATAATAGTTGTAAGGATAAAGACAAGAGTAATAGGAATATTAATAATACAATAAGGATAATAATAACAGTCATAGCGATAATAATAATAGTTATAGTGATAATCATAGTTATAAGGATAAAGACAAGACTAATATTGATAGTAATAATAGAATAAGGATAATAATAACAGTCACAGCGATAATAATAATAGTAATGATGATAACAATAATAGTTATAGAGATAATAATACTAGTAATAAGGATAATAATAACAGTTATAATGATAATGATAATAGTAATAAGGGAAATAATAATAGTTATAAGGATAAAGACAAGAGTAATAGGGATAGTAATAATAGAATAAGTATAATAATAACAGTCATAGCGATAATAATAATAGTAATAAGGATAATAATAATAGTTATAAGGATAATAATAATAGTTATAAGGATAAAGAGAAGAGTAATAGGGATAGTAATAATGGAATAAGGATAATAATAACAGTCATAGCGATAATAATAATAGTAGTAAGGATAGTAATTACAGTTATAGCGATAATAATAATAGTAATAAGCATAATAATAACAGTTGTAAGGATAAAGACAAGAGCAATAGGGATATTAATAATACAATAAGGATAATAATAACAGTCATAGCGATAATAATAATATTAGTAAGGATAATAATAACAGTTATAGCGATAATAATAATAGTAATAAGCATAATAATAATAGTTGTAAGGATAAAGACAAGAGTAATAGGGATATTAATAATACAATAAGGATAATAATAACAGTCATAGCGATAATAATAATAGTTATAGCGATAATAATAATAGTTATAAGGGTAAAGACAAGAGTAATAGGGATAGTAATAATAGAATAAGGATAATAATAACAGTCATAGCCATAATAATAATAGTAGTAAGGATAATAATAATAGTTATAGCGATAATAATAATAGTAATAAGCATATTAATAATACAATAGTTATAAGGATAGAGACAAGAGTAATAGGGATAGTAATAGTAGAATAAGGATAATAATAACAGTCATAGCGATAATAATAATAGTAGTAAGGATAATAATAACAGTTATAGCGATAATAATAATAGTAATAAGCATAATAATAATAGTTGTAAGGATAAAGAGAAGAGTAATAGGAATATTAATAATACAATAAGGATAATAGTAACAGTCATAGCGATAATAATAATAGTTATAGAGATAATCATAGTTATAAGGATAAAGACAAGACTAATATTGATAGTAATAATAGAATAAGGATAATAATAACAGTCATAGCGATAATAATAATAGTAATGATGATAACAATAATAGTTATAGAGATAATAATACTAGTAATAAGGATAATAATAACTGTTATAATGATAATAATAGTAATAAGGATAATAATAATAGCTATAGTGCTAATAATAATAGTAATAAGGATAATAATAACAGTTATAGCAATAATAATAATACTAATAAGGATAAACATAATAGTTATAGTGCTAGTAATAATAGTGATAAGGATAATAATGGTAGTTATTGCGATAATAATAATAGTAATGAGGATAACAATAATAGTTATAGAGATAATAATACTAGTAATAAGGATAATAATAACAGTTATAATGATAATAATAATAGTAATAAGGGAAATAATAATAGTTATAAGGATAAAGACAAGAGTAATAGGGATAGTAATAGTAGAATAAGGATAATAATAACAGTCATAGCGATAATAATAATAGTAATAAGGATAATAATAATAGTTATAAGGATAATAATAATAGTTATAAGGATAAAGAGAAGAGTAATAGGGATAGTAATAATAGAATAAGGATAATAATAACAGTCATAGCGATAATAATAATAGTAGTAAGGATAATAATAACAGTTATAGCGATAATAATAATAGTAATAAGCATAATAATAATAGTTGTAAGGATAAAGACAAGAGTAATAGGGATATTAATAATACAATAAGGATAATAATAACAGTCATAGCGATAATAATAATAGTAATAAGGATAATAATAATAGTTTTAGTGCTAATAATAATAGTAATAAGCATAACAATAATAGTTATAGCGATAATAATAATTGTAATAAGGGAAATAATAATAATTATCAGGATAAAGACCAGAGTAATAGGGATAGTAATAATAGAATAAGAATAATAATAACAGTCATAGCGATAATAATAATAGTAATAAGGATAATAATAATAGTTATAAGGATAATAATAATAGTTATAAGGATAAAGACAAGAGTAAAAGGGACAGTAATAATAGAATAAGTATAATAATAACAGTCATAGCGATAATAACAATAGTAATAAGGATAATAATAATAGTTACAGTGCGAATAATAATAGTAATAAGGATAAACATAATAGTTATAGTGCTAATAATACTAGTAATAAGGATAATAATAACAATTATAGCGATAATAATAATAGTAATAAGGACAATGATAATAGTTATAAGGATAAAGTGAAGAGTAATAGGGAAAGTAATAATAGAATAAGGATAATAATAACAGTCATAGCGATAATAATAGTAATAAGGATAATAATAATAGTTATAGCGATAATAATAATAGTGATAAGGGAAATAATAATAGAATAAGGATAATGATAACAGTCATAGCGATAATAATAATAGTCATAGCGATAATAATAATAGTAATAAGGATAATAATAATAGTTATAAGGATAGAGACAAGAGTAATAGGGATAGTAATAGTAGAGTAAGGATAATAATAACAGTCATAGCGATAATAATAGTAATAAGGATAATAATAATAGCTATAGTGCTAATAATAATAGTAATAAGGATAATAATAACAGTTATAGCAATAATAATAATACTAATAAGGATAAACATAATAGTTATAGTGCTAGTAATAATAGTGATAAGGATAATAATGGTAGTTATTGCGATAATAATAATAGTAATGAGGATAACAATAATAGTTATAGAGATAATAATACTAGTAATAAGGGTAATAATAACAGTTATAATGATAATAATAATAGTAATAAGGGAAATAATAATAGTTATAAGGATAAAGACAAGAGTAATAGGGATAGTAATAATAGAATAAGTATAATAATAACAGTCATAGCGATAATACTAATAGTAATAAGGATAATAATAATAGTTATAAGCATAATAATAATAGTTATAAGGATAGAGACAAGAGTAATAATGATAGTAATAGTAGAATAAGGATAATAATAACAGTCATAGCGATAATCATAATAGTTATAGCGATAATAATAATAGTAATAAGGATAATAATAATAGCTATAAGGATAAAGACAAGTGCATTAGGGATAGTAATAATAGAATACGTATAATAATAACAGTCATAGCGATAATAATAATAGTAATAAGGATAATAATAATAGTTATAAGGATAATAATAATAGTTATAAGGATAGAGACAGGAGTAATAGGGATAGTAATAATAGAATAAGGATAATAATAACAGTCATAGCGATAATAATAATAGTTATAGCGATAATAATAATAGTTATAAGGGTAAAGACAAGACTAATCAGGATAATAATAATAGTTATAGCGATAATAATAATAGTAATAAAGATAATAATAATAGTTATAGTGCGAATAATAATAGTAATAAGGATAAACATAATAGTTATAGTGCTAATAATACTAGTAATAAGGATAATAATAATAGTTATAGCGATAATAATAATAGTAATAAGCATAATAATAATAGTTATAAGAATAGAGACAAGAGTAATAGGGATAGTAATAGTAGAATAAGCATAATAATAACAGTCATAGCGATAATAATAATAGTAATAAGGATAATAATAATAGCTATAGTGCTAATAATAATAGTAATAAGGATAATAATAACAGTTATACCAATAATAATAATAGTAATAAGGATAAACATAATAGTTACAGTGCTAGTAATAATAGTGATAAGGATAATAATAACAGTCATAGCGATAATAATAATAGTAGTATGGATAATAATAATAGTTATAGCGATAATAATAATAGTAATAAGCATAATAATAATAGTTATAAGGATAGAGACAAGAGTAATAGGGATAGTGATAGTAGAATAAGGATAATAATAACAGTCATAGCGATATTAATAGTAATAAGGATAATAATAATAGTTATAGCGATAATAATAATAATAATAAGGGAAATAATAATAGAATAAGGATAATAATAACAGTCATAGCGATAATAATAATAGTAATGAGGATAACAATAATAGTTATGGAGATAATAATACTAGTAACAAGGATAATAATAACAGTTATAATGATAATAATAATAGTAATAAGGGAAATAATAATAGTTATAAGGATAAAGACAAGAGTAATAGGGATAGTAATAATAGAATAAGGATAATAATAACAGTCATAGCGATAATAATAATAGTAGTAAGGATAATAATAATAGTTATAGCGATAATAATAATAGTAATAAGCATAATAATAATAGTTATAAGAATAGAGACAAGAGTAATAGGGATAGTAATAGTAGAATAAGCATAATAATAACAGTCATAGCGATAATAATAATAGTAATAAGGATAATAATAATAGTTATAGTGCTAGTAATAATAGTAATAAGGATAATAATAATAGTTATAGCGATAATAATAATAGTAATAAAGATAATAATAATAGTTATAGTGCGAATAATAATAGTAATAAGGATAAACATAATAGTTATAGTGCTAATAATACTAGTAATAAGGATAATAATAATAGGTATAGCGATAATAATAATAGTAATAAGCATAATAATAATAGTTATAAGAATAGAGACAAGAGTAATAGGGATAGTAATAGTAGAATAAGCATAATAATAACAGTCATAGCGATAATAATAATAGTAATAAGGATAATAATAATAGCTATAGTGCTAATAATAATAGTAATAAGGATAATAATAACAGTTATACCAATAATAATAATAGTAATAAGGATAAACATAATAGTTACAGTGCTAGTAATAATAGTGATAAGGATAATAATAACAGTCATAGCGATAATAATAATAGTAGTATGGATAATAATAATAGTTATAGCGATAATAATAATAGTAATAAGCATAATAATAATAGTTATAAGGATAGAGACAAGAGTAATAGGGATAGTGATAGTAGAATAAGGATAATAATAACAGTCATAGCGATATTAATAGTAATAAGGATAATAATAATAGTTATAGCGATAATAATAATAATAATAAGGGAAATAATAATAGAATAAGGATAATAATAACAGTCATAGCGATAATAATAATAGTAATGAGGATAACAATAATAGTTATAGAGATAATAATACTAGTAACAAGGATAATAATAACAGTTATAATGATAATAATAATAGTAATAAGGGAAATAATAATAATTATAAGGATAAAGACAAGAGTAATAGGGATAGTAATAATAGAATAAGGATAATAATAACAGTCATAGCGATAATAATAATAGTAGTATGGACAATAATAATAGTTATAGCGATAATAATAATAGTAATAAGCATAATAATAATAGTTATAAGGATAGAGACAAGAGTAATAGGGATAGTGATAGTAGAATAAGGATAATAATAACAGTCATAGCGATATTAATAGTAATAAGGATAATAATAATAGTTATAGCGATAATAATAATAATAATAAGGGAAATAATAATAGAATAAGGATAATAATAACAGTCATAGCGATAATAATAATAGTAATGAGGATAACAATAATAGTTATGGAGATAATAATACTAGTAACAAGGATAATAATAACAGTTATAATGATAATAATAATAGTAATAAGGGAAATAATAATAGTTATAAGGATAAAGACAAGAGTAATAGGGATAGTAATAATAGAATAAGGATAATAATAACAGTCATAGCGATAATAATAATAGTAGTAAGGATAATAATAATAGTTATAGCGATAATAATAATAGTAATAAGCATAATAATAATAGTTATAAGAATAGAGACAAGAGTAATAGGGATAGTAATAGTAGAATAAGCATAATAATAACAGTCATAGCGATAATAATAATAGTAATTAGGATAATAATAATAGTTATAGTGCTAGTAATAATAGTAATAAGGATAATAATAATAGTTATAGCGATAATAATAATAGTAATAAAGATAATAATAATAGTTATAGTGCGAATAATAATAGTAATAAGGATAAACATAATAGTTATAGTGCTAATAATACTAGTAATAAGGATAATAATAATAGGTATAGCGATAATAATAATAGTAATAAGCATAATAATAATAGTTATAAGAATAGAGACAAGAGTAATAGGGATAGTAATAGTAGAATAAGCATAATAATAACAGTCATAGCGATAATAATAATAGTAATAAGGATAATAATAATAGCTATAGTGCTAATAATAATAGTAATAAGGATAATAATAACAGTTATACCAATAATAATAATAGTAATAAGGATAAACATAATAGTTACAGTGCTAGTAATAATAGTGATAAGGATAATAATAACAGTCATAGCGATATTAATAGTAATAAGGATAATAATAATAGTTATAGCGATAATAATAATAATAATAAGGGAAATAATAATAGAATAAGGATAATAATAACAGTCATAGCGATGTTAATAATAGTAATGAGGATAACAATAATTGTTATAGAGATAATAATACTAGTAACAAGGATAATAATAACAGTTATAATGATAATAATAATAGTAATAAGGGAAATAATAATAGTTATAAGGATAAAGACAAGAGTAATAGGGATAGTAATAATAGAATAAGGATAATAATAACAGTCATAGCGATAATAATAATAGTAGTAAGGATAATAATAATAGTTATAGCGATAATAATAATAGTAATAAGCATAATAATAATAGTTATAAGAATAGAGACAAGAGTAATAGGGATAGTAATAGTAGAATAAGCATAATAATAACAGTCATAGCGATAATAATAATAGTAATAAGGATAATAATAATAGTTATAGTGCTAGTAATAATAGTAATAAGGATAATAATAATAGTTATAGCGATAATAATAATAGTAATAAAGATAATAATAATAGTTATAGTGCGAATAATAATAGTAATAAGGATAAACATAATAGTTATAGTGCTAATAATACTAGTAATAAGGATAATAATAATAGTTATAGCGATAATAATAATAGTAATAAGCATAATAATAATAGTTATAAGAATAGAGACAAGAGTAATAGGGATAGTAATAGTAGAATAAGCATAATAATAACAGTCATAGCGATAATAATAATAGTAATAAGGATAATAATAATAGCTATAGTGCTAATAATAATAGTAATAAGGATAATAATAACAGTTATACCAATAATAATAATAGTAATAAGGATAAACATAATAGTTACAGTGCTAGTAATAATAGTGATAAGGATAATAATAACAGTCATAGCGATAATAATAATAGTAGTATGGATAATAATAATAGTTATAGCGATAATAATAATAGTAATAAGCATAATAATAATAGTTATAAGGATAGAGACAAGAGTAATAGGGATAGTGATAGTAGAATAAGGATAATAATAACAGTCATAGCGATATTAATAGTAATAAGGATAATAATAATAGTTATAGCGATAATAATAATAATAATAAGGGAAATAATAATAGAATAAGGATAATAATAACAGTCATAGCGATAATAATAATAGTAGTAAGGATAATAATAATAGTTATAGCGATAATAATAATAGTAATAAGCATAATAATAATAGTTATAAGAATAGAGACAAGAGTAATAGGGATAGTAATAGTAGAATAAGCATAATAATAACAGTCATAGCGATAATAATAATAGTAATAAGGATAATAATAATAGTTATAAGGATAATAATAATAGTTATAAGGATAAAGAGAAGAGTAATAGGGATAGTAATAATAGAATAAGGATAATAATAACAGTTATAGCAATAATAATAATAGTAATAAGGATAAACATAATAGTTATAGTGCTAGTAATAATAGTGATAAGGATAATAATAATAGTTATAGCGATAATAATTATAGTAATGAGGATAACAATAATAGTTATAGAGATAATAATACTAGTAATAAGGATAATAATAACAGTTATAATGATAATAATAATAGTAATAAGAAAAATAATAATAATTATCAGGATAAAGACAAGAGTAATAGGGATAGTAATAATAGAATAAGTATAATAATAACAGTCATAGCGATAATAATAATAGTAATAAGGATAATAATAATAGTTATAAGGATAGTAATAACAGTTATAAGGATAAAGAGAAGAGTAATAGCGATAGTAATAATAGAATAAGGATAATAATAACAGTCATAGCGATAATAATAATATTAGTAAGGATAATAATAAAAGTTATAGCGATAATAATAATAGTAATAAGCATAATAATAATAGTTGTAAGGATAAAGACAAGAGTAATAGGGATATTAATAATACAATAAGGATAATAATAACAGTCATAGCGATAATAATAATAGTTATAGCGATAATAATAATAGTTATAAGGGTAAAGACAAGAGTAATAGGGATAGTAATAATAGAATAAGGATAATAATAACAGTCATAGCGATAATAATAATAGTTATAGTGATAATCATAGTTATAAGGATAAAGACAAGACTAATAGGGATAGTAATAATAGAATAAGTATAATAATAACAGTCATAGCGATAATAATAATAGTAATAAGGATAATAATAATAGTTATAGTGGTAATAATAATAGTAATAAGCATAATAATAATAGTTATAAGGATAGAGACAAGAGTTATAGGGATAGTAATAATAGAATAAGTATAATAATAACAGTCATAGCCATAATAATAATAGTAATAAGGGTAATAATAATAGTTTTAGTGCTAATAATAATAGTAATAAGCATAATAATAATAGTTGTAAGGATAAAGACAAGAGTAATAGGGATAGTAATAATACAATAAGGATAATAATAACAGTCATAGCGATAATAATAATAGTTATAGTGATAATCATAGTTATAAGGATAAAGACAAGACTAATAGGGATAGTAATAATAGAATAAGTATAATAATAACAGTCATAGCGATAATAATAATAGTAATAAGGATAATAATAATAGTTTTAGTGCTAATAATAATAGTTTTAGTGCTAATAATAATAATAATAAGCATAACAATAATAGTTATAAGGATAAAGACAAGAGTAATAGGGATAGTAATAATAGAATAAGTATAATAATAACAGTCATAGCGATAATAATAATAGTAGTAAGGATAATAATAATAGTTATAGCGATAATAATAGTAGTAATAAGCATATTAATAATAGTTATAAGGATAGAGACAAGAGTAATAGGGATAGTAATATTCGAATAAGGATAATAATAACAGTCATAGCGATAATAATAGTAATAAGGATAATAATAATAGTTATAGCGCTAATAATAATAGTAATAAGGATAAACATAATAGTTATATTGCGAATAAAAATAGTAATAAGGATAAACATAATAGTTATAGTGCTAATAATACTAGTAATAAGGATAATAATAACAGTTGTAGCGATAATAATAATAGTTATAGTGCTAATAATAATAGTAATAAGCATAATAATAATAGTTATAAGGATAGAGACAGGAATAATAGGGATAGTCATAATAGAATAAGGATAATAATAATAGTCATAGCGATAATAAAAATAGTAATAAGGATAAACATAATAGTTATAGTGCTAATAATACTAGTAATAAGGATAATAATAACAGTTATAATGATAATAATAATAGTAATAAGAAAAATAATAATAATTATCAGGATAAAGACAAGAGTAATAGGGATAGTAATAATAGAATAAGTATAATAATAACAGTCATAGCGATAATAATAATAGTAATAAGGATAATAATAATAGTTATAAGGATAGTAATAACAGTTATAAGGATAAAGAGAAGAGTAATAGCGATAGTAATAATAGAATAAGGATAATAATAACAGTCATAGCGATAATAATAATATTAGTAAGGATAATAATAACAGTTATAGCGATAATAATAATAGTTGTAAGGATAAAGACAAGAGTAATAGGGATATTAATAATACAATAATGATAATAATTACAGTCATAGCGATAATAATAATAGTTATAGCGATAATAATGATAGTTATAAGGGTAAAGACAAGAGTAATAGGGATAGTAATAATAGAATAAGGATAATAATAACAGTCATAGCGATAATAATAATAGTAGTAAGGATAATAATAATAGTTATAGCGATAATAATAATAGTAATGAGGATAACAATAATAGTTATAGAGATAATAATACTAGTAACAAGGATAATAATAACAGTTATAATGATAATAATAATAGTAATAAGGGAAATAATAATAGTTATAAGGATAAAGACAAGACTAATAGGGATAGTAATAATAGAATAAGTATAATAATAACAGTCATAGCGATAATAATAATAGTAATAAGGATAATAATAATAGTTATAGTGGTAATAATAATAGTAATAAGCATAATAATAATAGTTATAAGGATAGAGACAAGAGTTATAGGGATAGTAATAATAGAATAAGTATAATAATAACAGTCATAGCCATAATAATAATAGTAATAAGGGTAATAATAATAGTTTTAGTGCTAATAACAATAGTAATAAGCATAACAATAATAGTTATAAGGATAAAGACAAGAGTAATAGGGATAGTGATAGTAGAATAAGGATAATAATAACAGTCATAGCGATATTAATAGTAATAAGGATAATAATAATAGTTATAGCGATAATAATAATAATAATACGGGAAATAATAATAGAATAAGGATAATAATAACAGTCATAGCGATAATAATAATAGTAATGAGGATAACAATAACAGTTATAGAGATAATAATACTAGTAACAAGGATAATAATAACAGTTATAATGATAATAATAATAGTAATAAGGGAAATAATAATAGTTATAAGGATAAAGACAAGAGTAATAGGGATAGTAATAATAGAATAAGGATAATAATAACAGTCATAGCGATAATAATAATAGTAGTAAGGATAATAATAATAGTTATAGCGATAATAATAATAGTAATAAGCATAATAATAATAGTTATAAGAATAGAGACAAGAGTAATAGGGATAGTAATAGTAGAATAAGCATAATAATAACAGTCATAGCGATAATAATAATAGTAATAAGGATAATAATAATAGTTGTAGTGCTAGTAATAATAGTAATAAGGATAATAATAATAGTTATAGCGATAATAATAATAGTAATAAAGATAATAATAATAGTTATAGTGCGAATAATAATAGTAATAAGGATAAACATAATAGTTATAGTGCTAATAATACTAGTAATAAGGATAATAATAATAGTTATAGCGATAATAATAATAGTAATAAGCATAATAATAATAGTTATAAGAATAGGGACAAGAGTAATAGGGATAGTAATAGTAGAATAAGCATAATAATAACAGTCATAGCGATAATAATAATAGTAATAAGGATAATAATAATAGTTATAGTGCTAGTAATAATAGTAATAAGGATAATAATAATAGTTATAGCGATAATAATAATAGTAATAAGGATAATAATAACAGTTATAGTGGTAATAATAATAGTAATAAGCATAACAATAATAGTTATAAGGATAGAGACAAGAGTTATATGGATAGTAATAATAGAATAAGTATAATAATAACAGTCATAGCGATAATAATAATAATAATAAGGATAATAATAATAGTTTTAGTGCTAATAATAATAGTTTTAGTGCCAATAATAATAGTAATAAGCATAACAATAATAGTTATAAGGATAAAGACAAGAGTAATAGGGATAGTAATAATAGAATAAGTATAATAATAACAGTCATAGCGATAATAATAATAGTAATAAGGATAATAATAATAGTTATAAGGATAATAATAATAGTTATAAGGATAAAGAGAAGAGTAATAGGGATAGTAATAATAGAATAAGGATAATAATAACAGTTATAGCAATAATAATAATAGTAATAAGGATAAACATAATAGTTATAGTGCTAGTAATAATAGTGATAAGGATAATAATAATAGTTATAGCGATAATAATAATAGTAATGAGGATAACAATAATAGTTATAGAGATAATAATACTAGTAATAAGGATAATAATAACAGTTATAATGATAATAATAATAGTAATAAGAAAAATAATAATAATTATCAGGATAAAGACAAGAGTAATAGGGATAGTAATAATAGAATAAGTATAATAATAACAGTCATAGCGATAATAATAATAGTAATAAGGATAATAATAATAGTTATAGTGCTAATAATACTAGTAATAAGGATAATAATAATAGTTATAGCGATAATAATAATAGTAATAAGCATAATAATAATAGTTATAAGAATAGGGACAAGAGTAATAGGGATAGTAATAGTAGAATAAGCATAATAATAACAGTCATAGCGATAATAATAATAGTAATAAGGATAATAATAATAGTTATAGTGCTAGTAATAATAGTAATAAGGATAATAATAATAGTTATAGCGATAATAATAATAGTAATAAGGATAATAATAACAGTTATAGTGGTAATAATAATAGTAATAAGCATAACAATAATAGTTATAAGGATAGAGACAAGAGTTATATGGATAGTAATAATAGAATAAGTATAATAATAACAGTCATAGCGATAATAATAATAATAATAAGGATAATAATAATAGTTTTAGTGCTAATAATAATAGTTTTAGTGCCAATAATAATAGTAATAAGCATAACAATAATAGTTATAAGGATAAAGACAAGAGTAATAGGGATAGTAATAATAGAATAAGTATAATAATAACAGTCATAGCGATAATAATAATAGTAATAAGGATAATAATAATAGTTATAAGGATAATAATAATAGTTATAAGGATAAAGAGAAGAGTAATAGGGATAGTAATAATACAATAAGGATAATAATAACAGTCATAGCGATAATAATAATAGTAGTAAGGATAAAGACAAGAGTAATAGGGATATTAATAATGCAATAAGGATAATAATAACAGTCATAGCGATAATAATAATAGTTATAGTGATAATCATAGTTATAAGGATAAAGACAAGACTAATAGGGATAGTAATAATAGAATAAGTATAATAATAACAGTCGTAGCGATAATAATAATAGTAATAAGGATAATAATAATAGTTATAGTGCTAATAATAATATTAATAAGCATAATAATAATAGTTATAAGGATAGAGACAAGAGTAATAGGGATAGTAATAATAGAATACGTATAATAATAACAGTCATAGCGATAATAATAATAGTAATAAGGATAATAATAATAGTTATAGTGGTAATAATAATAGTAATAAGCATAATAATAATAGTTATAAGGATAGAGACAAGAGTTATAGGGATAGTAATAATAGAATAAGTATAATAATAACAGTCATAGCCATAATAATAATAGTAATAAGGGTAATAATAATAGTTTTAGTGCTAATAACAACAGTAATAAGCATAACAATAATAGTTATAAGGATAAAGACAAGAGTAATAGGGATAGTGATAGTAGAATAAGGATAATAATAACAGTCATAGCGATATTAATAGTAATAAGGATAATAATAATAGTTATAAGGGTAAAGACAAGAGTAATAGGGATAGTAATAATAGAATAAGGATAATAATAACAGTCATAGCGATAATAATAATAGTAGTAAGGATAATAATAATAGTTATAGCGATAATAATAATAGTAATGAGGATAACAATAATAGTTATAGAGATAATAATACTAGTAACAAGGATAATAATAACAGTTATAATGATAATAATAATAGTAATAAGGGAAATAATAATAGTTATAAGGATAAAGACAAGACTAATAGGGATAGTAATAATAGAATAAGTATAATAATAACAGTCATAGCGATAATAATAATAGTAATAAGGATAATAATAATAGTTATAGTGGTAATAATAATAGTAATAAGCATAATAATAATAGTTATAAGGATAGAGACAAGAGTTATAGGGATAGTAATAATAGAATAAGTATAATAATAACAGTCATAGCCATAATAATAATAGTAATAAGGGTAATAATAATAGTTTTAGTGCTAATAACAATAGTAATAAGCATAACAATAATAGTTATAAGGATAAAGACAAGAGTAATAGGGATAGTGATAGTAGAATAAGGATAATAATAACAGTCATAGCGATATTAATAGTAATAAGGATAATAATAATAGTTATAGCGATAATAATAATAATAATACGGGAAATAATAATAGAATAAGGATAATTATAACAGTCATAGCGATAATAATAATAGTAATGAGGATAACAATAACAGTTATAGAGATAATAATACTAGTAACAAGGATAATAATAACAGTTATAATGATAATAATAATAGTAATAAGGGAAATAATAATAGTTATAAGGATAAAGACAAGAGTAACAGGGATAGTAATAATAGAATAAGGA
This sequence comes from Megachile ligniseca, assembly GCA_945859555.1. Classification (NCBI taxonomy): domain Eukaryota; kingdom Metazoa; phylum Arthropoda; class Insecta; order Hymenoptera; family Megachilidae; genus Megachile; species Megachile ligniseca. The sequence goes on from CAMAOC010000322.1 coordinate 51,758, forward strand.
TAATAATAACAGTCATAGCGATAATAATAATAGTAGTAAGGATAATAATAATAGTTATAGCGATAATAATAATAGTAATAAGCATAAAAATAATAGTTATAAGAATAGAGACAAGAGTAATAGGGATAGTAATAGTAGAATAAGCATAATAATAACAGTCATAGCGATAATAATAATAGTAATAAGGATAATAATAATAGTTGTAGTGCTAGTAATAATAGTAATAAGGATAATAATAATAGTTATAGCGATAATAATAATAGTAATAAAGATAATAATAATAGTTATAGTGCGAATAATAATAGTAATAAGGATAAACATAATAGTTATAGTGCTAATAATACTAGTAATAAGGATAATAATAATAGTCATAGCGATAATAATAATAGTAATAAGCATAATAATAATAGTTATAAGAATAGAGACAAGAGTAATAGGGATAGTAATAGTAGAATAAGCATAATAATAACAGTCATAGCGATAATAATAATAGTAATAAGGATAATAATAATAGTTATAGTGCTAGTAATAATAGTAATAAGGATAATAATAATAGTTATAGCGATAATAATAATAGAAATAAGGATAATAATAACAGTTATAGTGGTAATAATAATAGTAATAAGCATAATAATAATAGTTATAAGGATAGAGACAAGAGTTATATGGATAGTAATAATAGAATAAGTATAATAATAACAGTCATAGCGATAATAATAATAGTAATAAGGATAATAATTTTAGTTTTAGTGCTAATAATAATAGTTTTAGTGCCAATAATAATAGTAATAAGCATAACAATAATAGTTATAAGGATAAAGACAAGAGTAATAGGGATAGTAATAATAGAATAAGAATAATAATAACAGTCATAGCGATAATAATAATAGTAATAAGGATAATAATAATAGTTATAGCGCTAATAATAATAGTAATAAGGATAAACATAATAGTTATAGTGCGAATAAAAATAGTAATAAGGATAAACGTAATAGTTATAGTGCTAATAATACTAGTAATAAGGATAATAATAACAGTTATAGCGATAATAATAATTGTAATATGGGAAATAATAATAATTATCAGGATAAAGACAAGAGTAATAGGGATAGTAATAATACAATAAGGATAATAATAACAGTCATAGCGATAATAATAATAGTTATAGTGATAATCATAGTTATAAGGATAAAGACAAGACTAATAGGGATAGTAATAATAGAATAAGTATAATAATAACAGTCATAGCGATAATAATAATAGTAATAAGGATAATAATAATAGTTTTAGTGCTAATAATAATGGTTTTAGTGCTAATAATAATAATAATAAGCATAACAATAATAGTTATAAGGATAAAGACAAGAGTAATAGGGATAGTAATAATAGAATAAGTATAATAATAACAGTCATAGCGATAATAATAATAGTAGTAAGGATAATAATAATAGTTATAGCGATAATAATAGTAGTAATAAGCATATTAATAATAGTTATAAGGATAGAGACAAGAGTAATAGGGATAGTAATATTAGAATAAGTATAATAATAACAGTCATAGCGATAATAATAGTAATAAGGATAATAATAATAGTTATAGCGCTAATAATAATAGTAATAAGGATAAACATAATAGTTATATTGCGAATAAAAATAGCAATAAGGATAAACATAATAGTTATAGTGCTAATAATACTAGTAATAAGGATAATAATAACAGTTGTAGCGATAATAATAATTGTAATATGGGAAATAATAATAATTATCAGGATAAAGACAAGAGTAATAGGGATAGTAATAATAGAATAAGTATAATAATAACAGTCATAGCGATAATAATAATAGTAATAAGGATAATAATAATAGTTATAAGGATAATAATAATAGTTATAAGGATAAAGAGAAGAGTAATAGGGATATTAATAATACAATAAGGATAATAATAACAGTCATAGCGATAATAATAATAGTTATAGCGATAATAATAATAGTTATAAGGGTAAAGACAAGAGTAATAGGGATAGTAATAATAGAATAAGGATAATAATAACAGTCATAGCGATAATAATAATAGTTATAGTGATAATCATAGTTATAAGGATAAAGACAAGACTAATAGGGATAGTAATAATAGAATAAGTATAATAATAACAGTCATAGCGATAATAATAATAGTAATAAGGATAATAATAATAGTTATAGTGGTAATAATAATAGTAATAAGCATAATAATAATAGTTATAAGGATAGAGACAAGAGTAATAGGGATAGTAATAATACAATAAGGATAATAATAACAGTCATAGCGATAATAATAATAGTTATAGTGATAATCATAGTTATAAGGATAAAGACAAGACTAATAGGGATAGTAATAATAGAATAAGTATAATAATAACAGTCATAGCGATAATAATAATAGTAATAAGGATAATAATAATAGTTTTAGTGCTAATAATAATAGTTTTAGTGCTAATAATAATAATAATAAGCATAACAATAATAGTTATAAGGATAAAGACAAGAGTAATAGGGATAGTAATAATAGAATAAGTATAATAATAACAGTCATAGCGATAATAATAATAGTAGTAAGGATAATAATAATAGTTATAGCGATAATAATAGTAGTAATAAGCATATTAATAATAGTTATAAGGATAGAGACAAGAGTAATAGGGATAGTAATATTAGAATAAGGATAATAATAACAGTCATAGCGATAATAATAGTAATAAGGATAATAATAATAGTTATAGCGCTAATAATAATAGTAATAAGGATAAACATAATAGTTATATTGCGAATAAAAATAGTAATAAGGATAAACATAATAGTTATAGTGCTAATAATACTAGTAATAAGGATAATAATAACAGTTGTAGCGATAATAATAATAGTTATAGTGCTAATAATAATAGTAATAAGCATAATAATAATAGTTATAAGGATAGAGACAGGAATAATAGGGATAGTCATAATAGAATAAGGATAATAATAACAGTCATAGCGATAATAAAAATAGTAATAAGGATAAACATAATAGTTATAGTGCTAATAATACTAGTAATAAGGATAATAATAATAGTTATAGCGATAATAATAATAGTAATAAGCATAATAATAATAGTTATAAGAATAGGGACAAGAGTAATAGGGATAGTAATAGTAGAATAAGCATAATAATAACAGTCATAGCGATAATAATAATAGTAATAAGGATAATAATAATAGTTATAGTGCTAGTAATAATAGTAATAAGGATAATAATAATAGTTATAGCGATAATAATAATAGTAATAAGGATAATAATAACAGTTATAGTGGTAATAATAATAGTAATAAGCATAACAATAATAGTTATAAGGATAGAGACAAGAGTTATATGGATAGTAATAATAGAATAAGTATAATAATAACAGTCATAGCGATAATAATAATAATAATAAGGATAATAATAATAGTTTTAGTGCTAATAATAATAGTTTTAGTGCCAATAATAATAGTAATAAGCATAACAATAATAGTTATAAGGATAAAGACAAGAGTAATAGGGATAGTAATAATAGAATAAGTATAATAATAACAGTCATAGCGATAATAATAATAGTAATAAGGATAATAATAATAGTTATAAGGATAATAATAATAGTTATAAGGATAAAGAGAAGAGTAATAGGGATAGTAATAATAGAATAAGGATAATAATAACAGTTATAGCAATAATAATAATAGTAATAAGGATAAACATAATAGTTATAGTGCTAGTAATAATAGTGATAAGGATAATAATAATAGTTATAGCGATAATAATAATAGTAATGAGGATAACAATAATAGTTATAGAGATAATAATACTAGTAATAAGGATAATAATAACAGTTATAATGATAATAATAATAGTAATAAGAAAAATAATAATAATTATCAGGATAAAGACAAGAGTAATAGGGATAGTAATAATAGAATAAGTATAATAATAACAGTCATAGCGATAATAATAATAGTAATAAGGATAATAATAATAGTTATAAGGATAGTAATAACAGTTATAAGGATAAAGAGAAGAGTAATAGCGATAGTAATAATAGAATAAGGATAATAATAACAGTCATAGCGATAATAATAATATTAGTAAGGATAATAATAACAGTTATAGCGATAATAATAATAGTTGTAAGGATAAAGACAAGAGTAATAGGGATATTAATAATACAATAATGATAATAATTACAGTCATAGCGATAATAATAATAGTTATAGCGATAATAATAATAGTTATAAGGGTAAAACTAGAGTAATAGGGATAGTAATAACAGAATAAGGATAATAATAACAGTCATAGCGATAATAATAATAGTAGTAAGGATAATAATAATAGTTATAGCGATAATAATAATAGTAATGAGGATAACAATAATAGTTATAGAGATAATAATACTAGTAACAAGGATAATAATAACAGTTATAATGATAATAATAATAGTAATAAGGGAAATAATAATAGTTATAAGGATAAAGACAAGACTAATAGGGATAGTAATAATAGAATAAGTATAATAATAACAGTCATAGCGATAATAATAATAGTAATAAGGATAATAATAATAGTTATAGTGGTAATAATAATAGTAATAAGCATAATAATAATAGTTATAAGGATAGAGACAAGAGTTATAGGGATAGTAATAATAGAATAAGTATAATAATAACAGTCATAGCCATAATAATAATAGTAATAAGGGTAATAGTAATAGTTTTAGTGCTAATAACAATAGTAATAAGCATAACAATAATAGTTATAAGGATAAAGACAAGAGTAATAGGTATAGTGATAGTAGAATAAGGATAATAATAACAGTCATAGCGATATTAATAGTAATAAGGATAATAATAATAGTTATAGCGATAATAATAATAATAATACGGGAAATAATAATAGAATAAGGATAATAATAACAGTCATAGCGATAATAATAATAGTAATGAGGATAACAATAACAGTTATAGAGATAATAATACTAGTAACAAGGATAATAATAACAGTTATAATGATAATAATAATAGTAATAAGGGAAATAATAATAGTTATAAGGATAAAGACAAGAGTAATAGGGATAGTAATAATAGAATAAGGATAATAATAACAGTCATAGCGATAATAATAATAGTAGTAAGGATAATAATAATAGTTATAGCGATAATAATAATAGTAATAAGCATAATAATAATAGTTATAAGAATAGAGACAAGAGTAATAGGGATAGTAATAGTAGAATAAGCATAATAATAACAGTCATAGCGATAATAATAATAGTAATAAGGATAATAATAATAGTTGTAGTGCTAGTAATAATAGTAATAAGGATAATAATAATAGTTATAGCGATAATAATAATAGTAATAGCGATAATAATAATAGTAATAAGGATAATAATAATAGTTATAGCGCTAATAATAATAGTAATAAGTATAAACATAATAGTTATAGTGCGAATAAAAATAGTAATAAGGATAAACATAATAGTTATAGTGCTAATAATACTAGTAATAAGGATAATAATAACAGTTATAGCGATAATAATAATTGTAATATGGGAAATAATAATAATTATCAGGATAAAGACAAGAGTAATAGGGATAGTAATAATACAATAAGGATAATAATAACAGTCATAGCGATAATAATAATAGTTATAGTGATAATCATAGTTATAAGGATAAAGACAAGACTAATAGGGATAGTAATAATAGAATAAGTATAATAATAACAGTCGTAGCGATAATAATAATAGTAATAAGGATAATAATAATAGTTTTAGTGCTAATAATAATGGTTTTAGTGCTAATAATAATAATAATAAGCATAACAATAATAGTTATAAGGATAAAGACAAGAGTAATAGGGATAGTAATAATAGAATAAGTATAATAATAACAGTCATAGCGATAATAATAATAGTAGTAAGGATAATAATAATAGTTATAGCGATAATAATAGTAGTAATAAGCATATTAATAATAGTTATAAGGATAGAGACAAGAGTAATAGGGATAGTAATATTAGAATAAGGATAATAATAACAGTCATAGCGATAATAATAGTAATAAGGATAATAATAATAGTTATAGCGCTGATAATAATAGTAATAAGGATAAACATAATAGTTATATTGCGAATAAAAATAGTAATAAGGATAAACATAATAGTTATAGTGCTAATAATACTAGTAATAAGGATAATAATAACATTTGTAGCGATAATAATAATTGTAATATGGGAAATAATAATAATTATCAGGATAAAGACAAGAGTAATAGGGATAGTAATAATAGAATAAGTATAATAATAACAGTCATAGCGATAATAATAATAGTAATAAGGATAATAATAATAGTTATAAGGATAATAATAATAGTTATAAGGATAAAGAGAAGAGTAATAGGGATAGTAATATTACAATAAGGATAATAATAACAGTCATAGCGATAATAATAATAGTAGTAAGGATAAAGACAAGAGTAATAGGGATATTAATAATGCAATAAGGATAATAATAACAGTCATAGCGATAATAATAATAGTTATAGTGATAATCATAGTTATAAGGATAAAGACAAGACTAATAGGGATAGTAATAATAGAATAAGTATAATAATAACAGTCGTAGCGATAATAATAATAGTAATAAGGATAATAATAATAGTTATAGTGCTAATAATAATATTAATAAGCATAATAATAATAGTTATAAGGATAGAGACAAGAGTAATAGGGATAGTAATAATAGAATACGTATAATAATAACAGTCATAGCGATAATAATAATAGTAATAAGGATAATAATAATAGTTATAGTGGTAATAATAATAGTAATAAGCATAATAATAATAGTTATAAGGATAGAGACAAGAGTTATAGGGATAGTAATAATAGAATAAGTATAATAATAACAGTCATAGCCATAATAATAATAGTAATAAGGGTAATAATAATAGTTTTAGTGCTAATAACAATAGTAATAAGCATAACAATAATAGTTATAAGGATAAAGACAAGAGTAATAGGGATAGTGATAGTAGAATAAGGATAATAATAACAGTCATAGCGATATTAATAGTAATAAGGATAATAATAATAGTTATAGCGATAATAATAATAGTTATAAGGGTAAAGACAAGAGTAATAGGGATAGTAATAATAGAATAAGGATAATAATAACAGTCATAGCGATAATAATAATAGTAGTAAGGATAATAATAATAGTTATAGCGATAATAATAATAGTAATGAGGATAACAATAATAGTTATAGAGATAATAATACTAGTAACAAGGATAATAATAACAGTTATAATGATAATAATAATAGTAATAAGGGAAATAATAATAGTTATAAGGATAAAGACAAGACTAATAGGGATAGTAATAATAGAATAAGTATAATAATAACAGTCATAGCGATAATAATAATAGTAATAAGGATAATAATAATAGTTATAGTGGTAATAATAATAGTAATAAGCATAATAATAATAGTTATAAGGATAGAGACAAGAGTTATAGGGATAGTAATAATAGAATAAGTATAATAATAACAGTCATAGCCATAATAATAATAGTAATAAGGGTAATAATAATAGTTTTAGTGCTAATAACAATAGTAATAAGCATAACAATAATAGTTATAAGGATAAAGACAAGAGTAATAGGGATAGTGATAGTAGAATAAGGATAATAATAACAGTCATAGCGATATTAATAGTAATAAGGATAATAATAATAGTTATAAGGGTAAAGACAAGAGTAATAGGGATAGTAATAATAGAATAAGGATAATAATAACAGTCATAGCGATAATAATAATAGTAGTAAGGATAATAATAATAGTTATAGCGATAATAATAATAGTAATGAGGGATAACAATAATAGTTATAGAGATAATAATACTAGTAACAAGGATAATAATAACAGTTATAATGATAATAATAATAGTAATAAGGGAAATAATAATAGTTATAAGGATAAAGACA